>JAPERM010000135.1:0-24378 GCA_030411635.1 Fusarium sp. MBC 119
TTTTAGGCTATTAAGTAATTTATTTATTATAAGAAAAAGAAGCTAAAAAAGCTAGAGAAGGGGCCTAATAATAATAAAGAAAAAGCTATCTAATAAGATAAGGTTATTATTATATTAAAGAAAAATAAGGCCTAGATTAGGGTATTAATAGAGTTATAGTGGATAATATACCGGGCTGATTAATAATAAGTTAAAGGGTGACTCAGGGGGCTATATTATACTATCTGGAATGGAAGTTAATCTGGCGAAGGTTTCGGGGGAATCTGTAGGGCTGAGGGAGAATTAGGAAGTTAAAATACATAAGGTTTTTAATATATATTAATTTTAAACACGTTGGATATCCTCTATCGGTACAGAAAAACCGCAAGACATGAGAGTCGGCACAAATCAAGGATTGAATGTCTCGTGGGGATTCGAAAGCATTCAATATCCCACTAAGAAGCTCTGGTAAAATCTTGCAAAAGGGTGAGGTTGTATCCATAGTAAGGTGTTGTCTGCGGAGTGGCTTGTTTGTCATTACAAGAACGAAGTGCGGAGGGAGCAGAACTTTTTATATTCCCCGGGCAAAGTAACAGAGTCATCTAAAGCGAGGTCACAGTTTCAGTCAGAAGTACAAGCTTCTTTGCAATGCATCTATAACGTCAAAAAATAGGCAACTACGATGATCGCTCATTCCAATGGTGATTCTATAGAGAACTTGTGTCCTTTTTGCTTTCGGACCTACACCAAACCTTAAGCTTAAACAGGCAATAGCGATTGTCGCTTGATTTTGAGTGCCCCTTATGCGTGTCACGTCAAGGTTTGTCGTTGTTGCCCTGTAAGGCTGAGCTAGCACAAGCCATTAATTGCTCGGAGTGACCCCATAGCCTTATCACTCAATCTTATCTTATCTCTGTGCACGGTCTACCCTAGGCTCAACTACATCAAACACCCAGCATGTAAAGAGATACGGAAATATTTCTGATGAAGCTTCAATACGCACCTCTATTCATGGTTTTTATTTCCAGTTAGGTTTTATAAGATGTCCACAATATGGTGGGGAAGGCCAACCTCATGCAGTACCCAAATCGACGTGATTCTAGCCGTGTCACTCATATGTCAGATGACAAATAATTGAACGGATGGTCTTTCTTTGAATTATACCACGAACGCAAAGTTTGAACTCCATAGTCAAACAGGCATCTATTCTTTACGCCAGGGCTACTTCGTCGCTTCTTGTAACAACTCAACCACACGCCAATCATAATCTGACCGCTTTGCAGCCCACCAGCTTGCCTTCCTTCCTTCGTAATCTCGAGCATGGGCATCTGCTTGGCCATAGTCTAGCAGAAACCGAACCATACCTTCTTGGCCAGCTCCTGCAGCCAGTGACAAGGCCGTTCGCCCGTGAATATCTTTAGCGTCAACGTCAACATCGCCCGTGGCTAGAAGCAAACGAACCGTGTCTTTTCTGCCCCTCTCTGCAGCTAGTAATAACGGGGTTTTGCCATAAATGTCTACCGCGTGTATGTTGGCCCGACGGTTGTTCAGAAACAGGTCAACAATCTTGGAAACCCCTGTCATTGCCGCTAGTGCCAGTGCTGTCCGTCCACCGGCATCTTTCACCTCGGTATCCACTCCAGTCGTGTTCAGTAGTAGACACACAATATTCTCATGTCCCTCCATCGCGGCCAAGGACAATGGAGCCAGTCCATAGTTGTCCGTCGAGTTCATTTCCACCTGGTTCAAACCCAAGAGCAATCGAACAGCCTCTTCGTAGCCGTTATATGCAGCCCAAGCCAACGCGGTTCTGCCCTCGTGATCACTCCTATTCACATTGGCGTCTGCCGTCTGCAAGAGGAGCTGGATAATGTCTACTTCTCCTTGGTATGCAGCAACCAAAAATGGCGTTCCTCCCGTGGAGTCTGGAATCTCGACATCCGCCCGGCCACTCATGAGAAAGGTATGAACGATTCCTATGCAGCCAGTCGAGCATCCAAGAGCGAGTGGTGTGCGCCCATTCTCATCACGCGCATTGACATTCACGTCTACTCTAGCGAGAAGCACGTTAACCATGACCTCTGCTCTACCATAGACACCATGGTGAAGCGCAGTGTTGCCGCTATTATCCCGCGCGTTGACATCGATCTTGCTCGAGTTGAGCAACGTTCTGAACTTGTCAACCCAACCGCCTTTGATGGTAGAGATGAGAAGTGTGTCTCCATCTTGATCCCTGGCGTTGGGATCCAGGTCGTACAAGTCCAGCATGAGTCTCAACGTAGCACAGCTACTTTGCCGAGCAGCCTGGAACTGGGTTGCAGCGGTCACTCTTGCCTTGCCAGTCCGCAGCATCATTTGCACAATGTCGTCTTGCCCAGAAAAAATAGCCGTTGTAAGTGGTGTCATGCCGTCGCGGTCTGGGAGGTTCATATCACCTCCACCCTCAATCAATAGCTGAACTAGCGCGGCATCCTTATACTCCAAAGCCTGTAAAAGAGGAGTCCAACCGTCTTTGTCTCCGATATTGACGTCGGCTTTGCTGTCAAGTAACAATTTGACTATTGTGATGCACTTCAGATCTACAGCCCACAGGAGTGAGGTTGAACCGTTATGATCTGTTGCGTTGACATTTGTTGTCCCGGGCTCTAAAAGACTTTGAACAACATGTTGCTGGCCCTGTTGAACCGCAGATAAGAGCAGTCGTTCCCCAACGTTCGGATCTGCGTGAGTACAGCCTCCGGCTTTCACTAGAACCTTTGCAACCTCCTGATACCCCTTCGAGACGGCGTACTCAGCCGGGGTACCGCCAATCACATCTTTAATGTTAGTCTGAGCACCTTCGTGAACCAGCATTTGGACAATAGCCACACTTCCTGTCCACACGGCATAGAAAAGGGGAGTCCGTCCGTCAATATCTCTGAGATTGACGTCAGCTCTAGCTTTGAGCTCAATTCTCCAAAGCCGCTGGCCCGTGGAAATTCCACGAACCAGCCTCCTAACGACGTCTGTGTGGCCTCTCCCGGCTGCCCATGAGAGTGCTGATCGTTTGTAGACCATGTCCTGGCGATCTATCTCAAGACCTCGAGTTTTCATGAGGTACTTAACGGCAACATCGATTCCAAAGTATGACGCTGTCATCAGGGTAGTGAATTTCCCAGGGAACCTGCTGTTGGTGCTTTTCCAATACACCGGAAACCACACGGAGTAACAAACAGAACTGGGATTGCAGATGTTCATCATTGATTCTGTAAGGGGAACCTGGACATTAACTGGCAGTTTGTTGAAGTGATATGCCCAGTAGTTTGCGGCGTAGTCGATGAACCCGTTATCCCTTTCCTTTTCAGAAGAGTACTTGGCGACTTTTAGAAACGTACAGTTCAAGTCGGCAAGGAGAAGGTACCGGATACAAGCGTGAGCAAGGATTGAGTTGGAAGCGCCAGGATAGAGGGTCTCCTTCCATTGCAGATTTCCTCGAGTAACAACTGTCTTAGTGCTTGAGACTAGGAATTCCTTGACCGTCTGATGAAGTAGGAAGACCCGCGAGTCAATGACTGTCACCAAACCGCAAATATCTCTTATACTTTCACGGAAGCGACCCTCTGGCTCCAGGTCAAGGTTTTCGAACATCCTGTGATGCCCTTCAAGTTCTAATGCGACCGCCATCTCCTTCAATGTAAGAGGACGTTCTGCGGCAAGAATCAGATGCAACATCTTGGTGGCCTTTACCCTGTTCCGCGTCTTGGACATTATTCTGTCGTAAGCTTCGTCGAGCGTCCGGGGGAGTTGAGATGTGATATTGACTAGTGTTCTTTTGTTTATGTCCAATTCGCGCTCGATGAGATCAAGAGTGAGATGCACCCATAGGTATGTTCGATGCTGAACGTGTAGAAGTCGCTTCGTCAAGATATTTTGTTCGTCCGGCGTAAGCCTTTTCTGTGATGCGATGTTCCTGACTCTCTCACTGATGACAATATCGATCTCTCCCGCAATCTTGTTCATCTCGGCATCACTCTCACCGCTTAAGTGGATGACCGGCAACTCAAGATCTTCCAGTGGCTGGAAGCCGGCACCAATTTCTTGATAAGGTCTACTTGTGATGAGTAGCTTGAGATTTGGGCACCTTCCAGAGCCATACACGTCAGTGATTCCTTTGAAGAAGGTCTTCCTTCCTTTGCTGTCGCACTCATCAATGGCATCCACGAGACAAACAAACTCTTTGTTTGGGTTGCTATTGGCAATCTTGATCACAGTCTGCCATAGGTCAGACACAGACTCCGTCATCCGTCGCGCATTGGCGTCATCAAATTGGGCGAGAAGGTCGTCGGTAAGAAGACTGATGTCCTGGCTGAATAACTGGTGTAAGATGGAACAGAGCGCACTGAGAATGCCCCTTTGGTCCTCAAAGTCATCTTTGAAGAAAAAGTAGGAGACTATCGTAGAGGTAGTTGTGCGGAGTTTTGAGTCGGCCAGGTACCTGACCAGTACCGACTTTCCACATCCTGGGTCTGCAGAAACCCACAGAATGTTTGAGGCCTCGCCGTTTAACCATTTGTGAAAACTTTGATGAGACACGAACCATTCACATGTTCCCCGGAAAGCAGATGGGTTCCGCCTTTTGCGGTCACGGTATGGACAAGTATCGAGGCGCTTCAGTATCTGAATTTCCTTGTCTCTTCGAGATTGGCCCACTAACGCTGTCAGCAATGACCACAGCTAGGGTTTATTTCTACATACCAGAACCCTGAATATGGTTGATAAACTTGACATTGCCGTGGAACTGGGTGCCAAAAAACTGGCTACCACTTCCAGTGTTGTTGTATTGAGCGCCTCCGTGAGCTGTGAACTCGTATCTGAGGGTTTCGCTATCCAAAGAGGACCGACGATGCAAATCTTGACCATCGTCGCCGATCTCCTTCATCACTCGGAGGTCATTGACCGAGAGAGGCCTATTTGGCACTCGCGAGTCAACGCCTAGGTGACCATTAACTCGAAGCATCGAGTTGTTTGCCATGGCTGTTTATGTCCTCCACCTTTCTTTCGACGCAGGTCTGATACAGAAAGAGACGTCCCAAAGCAAACGCGTCTGCCTGTACCTATTTTTTGAATTAGGAACCGTGGTTTCAGAAACACAAGATGGACTAATGACCCACTGGATCTGCTGCGGACGAGAAAAGACATAATTCGGCCCGCTCTTCGTATTCCTCGGGTTACGCCTTTTATTGTTATTTCCACTGCGGCTCCAGGAGCCTTGTTTCACCGTCGCAACATGATGCCTTGTAGGGCAATTGATCGTCTCCGGTCTGGCGGCCGCTGTAATACCCGCTCAACCATTGACAATCTAGGCCTCATATCATGGGGTTAGGGTGAATGCCAAGACGTCCAAGATGTGACAGCCTGGTTCAGCTCCTGTCGGCTGAGACGCCTATGACAGCTAGCGCATCATCTGATAGGGCCAGTTTCGTCTTTTCAGCCTCTTTGACAGGGGCTTAGAAGTGGGTGTCCTCGGGTTCGGTGGAACTAGGACATTGCTAAAATCAGGCTGTGGCTCTTTCAATCAGGCTGGGATTCAAGGACTGCGGGATAATAACGCTCGACATTAATAAGCTACTTGACACATGACTACATCTGACCTCCGAAAGACACCGGGCCGTGAAAATTGCCCCCAAAGAATTGTTGTCCGTGACCAGTGTTGATGTTCTGCGCCCCCCCGGATGTGTTGAATTGATGCCCCGAGCCCGACTGGTGAAATGAGGAAGGGGCAGGTTTTCTTTTCCATGTGGGTTCGCTTTCCATTGAACCAATCGTAGTATCCGCCGGTGTCTCACCTGCAGGAGGCCTCACTGTTGCTTCCGGGATCATCTCCGTCTCCCTAGATCCCGAAGGCTCTGGAGTTAAGGCTCTGGGTGGCTTTGCCCACCTCAATAACTCTCCCAGCAGCCTTTTGAATCCATTATTCTCTTCAGAGCCGAATTTGACCATATCGGAGTGATTCGCATGAATGCTGACAATGCTATATCCTTCGAAAGTGGCCGAATCCTTGCTCACGACACTATACCCAGACATTGGCAGTTCTTCAAAGAAGCAGGTGATCTGAAGATCCCGGCTGCTCTCCCGGACTTCTCGTACCATTGATAGAAAGCTATGCTGGATGTATTTCAGATATTGCGTGTCGGTTTGCACAACGTCCAGCAGAGCACAGTTCGTCGACTTGATTTGACCCAGGACGCGTGCGGGTATCTTAGCCCAATCGGCAAGCCAGCAGCCTCGATGCGGAGTCCCCATAAACGCTATCCCCTTGGTGCAGTCGAAGATACTTCGCAGATGAGGCTCCGGATTGTTTCGGGAATCAATCATGGCCGCCTTGCAAACGATGCCGCCGAAGCTGTGAGCGACAAAGATGAGGGGCCGGGTGGTGGCGTTAGCAGAAGTCCTGTCCGCGGTGAGGTCATGCAGCATGTTTGTGGCATGGTCGATGAGCCCATTGGAAGAGGCAACCGTCCTCCTCACCGTATATGCATCGTAACCATATGTGAGTAGCCTAGCTTTAGGGATCTTGGACGGAAGGAACGCCAATGGCCAAGGCTTGGGAAGTCCTTCACCTCTCCAGGACTTGTCACGGTCACCAGAAAGACCATGAACGAAGCAAATGTCGACTATCGCATCTTCAGGGGCATGCCAGACCTTGACGCCGTCGGGGAAGCTGTCCTGTGGGGGTGAAATTGTAATAGCTGATTTCTCCTCCGGATCCGAGGACATGTCTTTTGACTTTTTCTTCCAGTGAAAGAGTTGTTTGAACATTTTTATCCTGGTGAACTGGTGCTGGTATGAGGGGGGACAAAAACTGTATCAAAGAAAGCCGGCAGACTCGATCGTCAACAGACTTTATCAGTAAAGATGGCACAAGCGAGCGGGGCTGAGCAGAGGGTTTGATGGCCTCAGTAGCCAAGAGCGTGTGTATGTCTAGGCCCCCTAATCTTTGGTACTTTTGACCAACATGTGCGCTCAGCCGCACTGCACATTATGACACCCTTTCGCTGAATCGTGTGATCGCTACTTCGTTGAGTACCTAGGACGTTTGAAAATACCAAGCCTCAACTGACGGCATAAAATTTAGTATTTGAAATACTTATTAGCAAATGCCTGACTTGTTTGGTATGCTTTGTGGATTGACGATGAGAATAACACTTATTTTGACTGATACAGTCCCTCCAAACTGCAGTACACGCGGGGCATACTATTCATGCTCTCATTGGTGGTCAATTTAAGACGTCATATATCTCCACAACCGGTGTGAGACGCTGTTAGCCCTGTCGGCTGCAAACCCCTGTCCCGCGTTTGTTTGTGGAGGCTGTGATGGCTTTAGAGCACCTTTCGCCTAAGTTAGTACACTAAATTATCTCCTTCACGGTCAGTCCCACCCCCGCGAATGGAAAGTGCGTTCCATCGTTTCACTGAACGTGAGTCTTAATGAAACAGGACGGGAATAGAGCGTTGACCGTTGCGGCTGTTTGATTGTACATAAAGGATGGGTGTAGAGCCACGACAAGCAAATACTATAAAGATCTTATCAATAGCACTTTCAATTTTTAAAATAATATTACATGGTCTTCTAGTGAAAAGTGTATTCAACGCGATTTTAATTATTTGCTTGAAACAAGAATTATATTATGTTGCCGCTGACTATTCTGTTTCGCTTTGGACGCCTGTAGACAGGTTGTGGGATAAATATAGACTACCACTGAGGTCAGGCTGCCACAGGGGATAAAAAGAGAGCATCATTGAAATCAGGCTGCCAGGAGTTTGTTCTTTTATTGGTTTCGTCAAAAGCATAGCCAACACAGAGGCCTCATGATAAGCAATAATATTACCTGAGCTAATGCCGGCCAGCGCATACACAACCAATAGCTGGGCAAGTTAACAGCCACTTTCGCCAAGACCAAAGACCGACTGAGGCATAAGACTGGGTTCCAGACTATTAACAGGAAGCGAATTTCCTCTCTTGGTTCTGCCCCAACTGCAAACAAATACATCCGAGTCTCGGCATTCAACATGACCCCAACACAGCGAGAGGAGAATCAATCTACCATGGGTAGTCGCGAGCGGGACGACAGGGAGCACGAAGAACAGTGTCTATTAGCTCCTGCTACTTCCATTTCTAGGCATGTACTCTGACTATCACACTGTTCCTTGAGGTCAAAGGCTCATGATGATAGGTCTGATCGCTTCGCAAATGCTACATACCTGTCCCAATACATCCCCGAGCTTGATCCTGGGAATGCGAGGGCTAAAACATTCAGAACGAAGATGGCAAAAAGATCAACTATGTTAAAACTTCAGATGGTAACAGCTTTTTCGGTGGTTCTAATCTCTTCAGCTATCCTGCTCTGGGCTATTCTATCATATCCGCCTGACGAACGTGGGGTGGGGACATTTCTCTTTGGCCATTGCTCAACCACGAGCACAGTCAACACTGCTGTACATGCCCTTATTAATATCATTTCGTCGTTGTTTCTAGGGGCTGGAAATTACTGTATGCAAATTCTGATTGCTCCTTCTCGTGAAGAGATCAACAGTGCCCATCGCAAGTGTCGAGCTCTTGAAGTTGGGGTTCCAAGTATAAAGAACCTCCGATATATCAGATGGTATCGAACCGCGGCATGGCTCGTTATTGGCCTTATTGCGACATCTTTGCATATATTGTAAGTTTTGTAGAGATATACCTGTCCAGTATACGATGAAGCTAACTTCAAGTTAGCTGGAACTCTTCGGTTTTCACATCACTGCCAATTGTTGCGATCCCACGAGCCATGGTCACAAGTGACTTCCGAACTTCCTTTGATAACTGGACAGTCAATGATCCTCTACCAAAATATTCCTGGTGGCAGCCCCCGTCCGATCAGGACGAAGCAGAGTTGAGCATATCCTTAATTTACAATCTGCAAGACCAGGTTGTCAACTTCACTAGGCTCGACAAACGAGCTTGCATGCAAAGCTTTCTGAACCAGCTGGAATCAACAAGGTCTGTTGTGGTTGTATCAAGTAACGTGACCTCAATGCACAACAACGGCTCCTCATTACTCGATGGATGGATAACCCCATGGGAGAACTGGTGGGGTTGGTCAAATGGTTGGATCTGCTGGGCACACCAGCCTGACCCACAGGTTCAGAAATATTGCACTATGGAATGGGCCGAGTCTTTTCTTGACAACTGGTCAGTCGGACGAGCGATTCCAATGGCTGTGGACTACTGCTTGGTCAGCGAAGGAGCCAACAACAAGGAAAGATGCGGCCTCCATTACAGCACGCACGTCTTAGGCATTGTGTGTATCTGTACCTTGCTGGAAAGCCTCATGATTGTCTGGACTTGGATACAATACCGAATCAGCAGCAGAAATCCTGACAACAAAAAAGCAAAACGAACAATGGTTACCATGGGAGATGCAATCCACAGCTTTCTCGAGATCCCAATTTCTGATGGACTCAACTTGATGAATCCTCATATCAGTGAAGGACGCATCAGAGTATGCAATACAACTTGGTCTCCGCAGCCACGTGTATCTTGGTTCAAAGCAGTGAGCAACCGCGCTTGGGCCGTTTCAGTTCTTCTGTGAGTACATCGTTCTGTGCCTGGTATGAAGCCGTGTATTAACAAGGAACACAGATTTGCTGGGGGCATAGCCGTTTGTAGTTACTTTGTCGTGTCATCTTACAACTTTCTTGTTCACCTTGGAGTTGATAATAAGAGCCTTTGGAAGCAAGGCTTCAATCTTCATCCAGCAATGACAGCAACGGGCCTAGGCCCATTTACCGAAACCATGAACAGAACCAAGACCGGAGCGATGCTGGCCAACATACTTGTCGCCAATAGCCCCCAAGTACTGGTCAGCTTTCTTTACATCTTCTATAATAACATTCTTACTCGCCAACTTGTTGCTGATGAATGGGTTCGCTTCCTCCAACCTGATGGCAAAAAGGTCTTGAGAGTATCCTCACCCGAAGGAATGCAACGGTCGTCCTATTTTCTCTCTCTGCCGCTCAAATACTCGATAGCTCTCATGATTCTATCAATTACTCTCCACTGGCTAGTATCACAGAGCATCTTCCTCGTCCAAGCCAGCGTATTTAGTCCTGGTAAAGACGGCCAGCGTCTACCCTATTTCGACGACTCTAGTAGAGGGTACTCGATCTTCGCGTCAACTCTAGCAATCGCGCTGGCTTTGACTCTAGTCATTTTACTGATAATACACTCTGGAGTTCGAAGGTACGACAATATTCCTTCAGATTTTCAACGAATGGGCTTCAACAGCAGGGCCTTAGAAGCCGTATGTCAAAGGCCAGATGGAGACGAGGATGCGAGATTCTTTCCAATCAGAATTGGGGTTGTATCTGGCGTAGGAAACTCAAGTCCCCGCATCGTCTTTTCAACTGACATTCATCTTGAAATGCCACAAGAAAACCAGCATTACCTACAACCAGTTTTCGTGCATAGGACTGGAAATAAGTCAGGAATAATGGTTGCTGTTCAAAACCTGATGGTTGCTTCTCGTTCGTGTACAATTAACGCTTGGGAGAAGTTTCATTCGGTGATGAGGAAGGGAAAAAAGCGTCCGCGCTGCAGTTCTGACAATCAATCGCAAAGCAATCACAACACGGAGTTGCTATCTTTGCCCAGCCAAAGATCAAGCTGTACAATAAGTAGAGATTAGGAGGTAAAATACCCAGAAAGAATTGACAGCTTAGAGATTTAGAGAATGAGCAGATGGAGAATGTAATGAGCCGTGGGGTATAGGGTAAGCCATGTACAAAAGGCGAGATAAGATAAGATTGAGCGATAAGAATATGACGTTGTTTTGAGCAGGGGCGTCGCAACGCTAGACCTTCTGAAATTGGTGGATGGGACGTGCAATGGCCACTCTTGCACCGCTATCCCCCATTGCCTTGCTCTGCATAGCCAGGGAGCCGACTATTATGCTGACACCAATCAGGCTGGGATTGACAATGTACTTCTGGGTAAAAAGATGCCAATGATACTGTGAACATTTATTCTATCTCATTTACGCTATAATGACATGACTTTTACAACTTTGAGGTGCTCTCCTCACGGCCCTGAAGGTGAGTGTGAGGGGTATTGTTTAAGGGCCGAGTGACAGCGTAGAAAGCAACGCCCTCAGTTCTGGTGGAGAACTATAAATAGATCAGCTAGTGCCAACATATTGATTGGAGTAGAAAACTAACCTGGGCTTTGGATCCAACGTGAAAGAAGGCCCAGTCTCCTGGAACAAGATGGTGGGTAATACCGGTGGCCTCGTCCTGTGAATTATTAGCATTGTTTATTAAAGACTTTAGAAATTATTGAGAGCTTACAGTGACGTCGATTTGGCCCTTGAGAACATATTTGGTCTCCTCATAATCATAGTCTCCATATCGCGTGGGGCCAGGAACAACTCTGTAGAACCCTGTTGTTAAATGAGGGGTGGAGGTGGCTGACTTGCTCTGAATTGAGTGAAAGTCGGCGATAACGGCGCACTCGCCCTCAGGGATGGCGATGTGCTCATGGCCAGCACCCTTGATGATAGTGAGAGGGACGATCTGCTTAGACACTAGAGATGGGTTAGAACAAGATATTGGACGAGTAAGGAAGTGTATCCTCACTGTTTGCGGGTATAGATAGAGATTAATGATGAAGTAAACAAATATGACTTCTGAGTGTGCAAGAAATGATTTATCAAGCCTGCTTATATACCAAGTTAACACGGAGCATTTTCGGGATAAACTACGAAGAGAGAAGGCTGGTGAAAGACGGAATACGGCTCCGAGACCGTAGCTCCGTGTCCCAAAGTTACACTGTGGGGTTGTTCAGCAGCCACTATCTCCCAATGAAGTTAGTGTTGATTAGTAAAGATGGACCGAGACGTAACATGATCGGAGTCCCGCGGTCCTTGGCCGGATCATCCTCAATTGCGACATCAATTATGAACGGGGTTCACCGCTGTGCTTCATGTCCCTTTTGACGTCCCGGTCAAATTACTTCGCCGCTTACTAAGAAGTCACTGGATCTGTAAATCAATCCTGACTTACTGCCGTTTAGTAATAAGAGGAAAAAGCCAGTTTGCGAAACCTGAAGCCTAATTCAGCGGAGTCTTGTAGCTTAGATTTGGGCTCAGCAAGTGGCAAGATAACAGCATTATATCACTGGCAGGTTCCACATGCCAAAACTACTACTCCAACTACAACGTTAGAAGTTTCTGTGTCGTACATAGTGCTTAAAACCCAGTGCGTCTATACATCACTCAACTACTTCCAGTCGTTGGCAAAGCTGCAGCTCATTTGACGGTGTCTTGACGGAAAAGTCGCTGTTGGCTGGCACAACCCGTATAATGTACCAATGATGATAGTTATGAAAACTTAATACCTTGAAGAACTGGCCAAGTGTTCAGGTAGACCTTTCGCGCTTGGGCGCCGACTCGTCATAGTTTGATGCAAGAGGCCGACCAACACGCAGGTATGTGTCATGGACCAAGTCGCAACAATGTTGAAAAGTGCCTTCTCCGACCGTGCAACAGTAATTATTTTCCAACCGGCCACATCGATCAATCGTCCAATTCTAATTCCACTCATCAACGAAGCAACCTCGGGGTAATTCTTGAAGCCGTCATACAACCTCGCTCAACTCCCTCGCTCAAATAAAGAATTTTTGCAGATGGAGGTTCAATCTCGTACTTTTCTATTGCCATTGATAGAGTCTGGAAAGTACAGCGACTTCACTCTTGTTTGTAAGGATCATGAATTCAAACTCCATCAAGTGATTGTTTGCCCGCAATCGCCTGTACTAACCGCTGCTCTCTGTGGCAGTTTTCAGGTACAAGGATTCAAGCACCGTTTCTGAAAGGTTTTTACTTACTCCTTTGCTAGGAAGCGAAATCGAAAGTCATCACGGTGAATGAGTTCGACCTTCCTGCCGTCCGATGCATGATATCCTTCCTTTACACGGGAGCGTACGAAATCGTATCCGAAAGCGAGAAGATTTCCACCGACGAGGAGGACAAACAGGACGAGGGAGATACCGTGTCACACTCTTCGCTTACTTTTTCAGAACGGACTGAAGATGAAAATGTCGAAAACTTGATTTCTCACCTACGCGTCAATGCAATCGCTGACTACTACGACATCCAAAGCTTGTCTCAACTTACAAACTCGAAGATCCAGGCCATCCTTGAAGACGGACAAGATGCTGATGTGTTCCCCCGGGTCATCCAAGAGATGTCAACTTCAAACCGAGATGCTGATCTCCGTTCTATTATTGCTTCAGCTACGGCGAAGTGTATTGGACAGCTTAGCGAGTCGCAAACATTTCGAGATGTGGAAGTTGAACACAGTCTATCAATGGAAATACTTCGGGCTTGTGGTATAAGAATACACAAGCTCGAACGTGAATTGAACACGGCTCGACGAGAGGCTGTAACATGTCGAGCATCTGAAGCAAGTGAGACTCGCATTAAAGAGCTTTTCATCGAGCGCATCAATGAGCATATGAACTTCTTGGAGCAAACGGACGAATGTCGTCATTGCTCCAAAGATTTTAGCTGCTATTTTGAAAAACGAGGTTCGGAGGAGTATCCATCTTATATCCTACGCTGCAAAGGGTGTCGCTGTCGGCATGTCTGAGAAAACGCCAGGATCAGAGTACAAAATCATAAAGACAACGAATATTTGCAACACTCCATCTCTATCAAGAACAAAGGCCATTAACACTAAAGTACCAGAAATCCAGTGAGTGACACAAACCGAAAAAACCCTTCACTTTGAAGTCATGTTGATTGAGGACTTGACCGCAGTCTTTAAGGTAGTCTCCGTGGGTTGGTTCGATGGAAGGTTCTTGGCTTCAAGGGCCGGATTTTAGCATATATTACTCTACTGAATGTGACTCTGAGATTCTTGGAAATGCGATCATTAAATGCTTTAACCATCTTGGATGTGTCCAACATTTCCTTGAAGCCCTCCAGGAGGCACATCGAGGAACCTAAATATGACAAGAGGACTTCGTCCATAAGAACTTGGGTGTCGAGACAAATTATAGGGTGAGATAATTGTTCCTCTCAAGGGGCCAACAGAAGTTGCAGCTATTGCTACAATTGCACCGATACTGGTGTACTGTCTTGGTGTCGTCAGCGTCGAGTCAATAATCCGGTGTTGCGAGAGACTCACATAGTTTGCAACTTGAATAGAAGCTGAGCGCTACCCAGAGGCCCGCGACTTACAGCATCAAAGGAACATAGGTCTTAGAGGCTTCTGGGTTGTGTATACCATAGCCATCCGAAATGGCTAATGCAACGTGTGATGGGTAAAAGCATGCCACCGCGGAGAACAGTCGACACAATGGAAACAATGGCTTCTCCGAGTGGTATCCTGATGAACTACAAAATAGGTATATATCGCAACCCTAACGGATGACGAATAAATGGCAGCCAAGCATACCAAATACGGTGGTGCTGACACATCCGAAGGTAAGTTATCCCGACCATTTGTATGCCGACTCCGTTGAGTACTAAATGTCATCCTCAGTATCAAAGCGCGAGGATTGTCAGTTAACCATTCAGTGGAAGTCCAATTGGAACGAGGCTGACTTAAAAAGACATCGTATGCAGCTTATTACAACCCCTCAGAACGATCGCCATTTTGGTTTATACTGCAACCAGTTTAGCGAACATCAGGCTCAGCTAAACGATGTGTAATGCTTCTGGTCAGGTGGAGCGTATGTAATTGATAGCAGTCATGCTAGGGGTCCCGCTGGTTATGCGTAAGTACCATCATATCTATATTCAGTTGATTTGTTCTAGTACGATTTTTGATAGAGCATATAAACGGGAGCATAACCTCGCTGCAAAGGCATTCGCTCGTGGGACTGGTTGTAAGGTTATCAAAAACCTCTGGCTTATATATACGAGCTGGCACTTATGCTACGGTGTGAAACTGCGCCTTAGTGGAGTTGCAGAGATGGCTATTATAGAAGGATTCGGATATAAGGAGGTACTGGACTCATCAGTTATATTGTGGTGCTATCATCAACAAAGTAGCTAATAAGTTGAGGGTGTGATTCTATCCGCTATACGAGCACTCGTCAGATGACCCCTTGTAGACGTTTCACTGACGCTAACGGTGGTATCTGGGACTTATTCGCCGAGCTCATCATTCGCTGTCTTGTGATGATCTGATTATGCCCTCAAATGGCGTCAATAGATATGGTTCTTCCTGCCGAGCGGCCCGTCAAAAGACACACGCCCACTTAACTCTTGCTAGACCGCCCAGCAAATGTCTGAACGACATGCACATGCTTGTCCATGATGAGACCCATCAATACTGTCACAGTCCGGATGCCAAGATGACGAATGGCGCGGTTGGCGCTGCTGTGATGGACACCGTTCTGGCAAGTCAAACCCTCAATACAGCCCTTCCCAGAGGCTCTGTGACATTTCGCTGAAAGTACCTCTGCGCGTCATACTCGCTCATGGATTTGGTTCGCGTGCTAAAGTCCAAACAAGTGACAATACACTGTGCAAAGACATGACCAACCTGGTGCGAGAGCGTCTTGCCACATTTACCAATCAAGATCTTGGGAGCATGTGAAGGAACGAGGGGTTTGGTATCCAGGAAAGACTTGAGGATGGAGCTGGCTTCCTTCCAGAGCGCGATCTCGAGCAGCACCACGCCAAGCGAGTACACATCGTGGCTCTTCTCGAATCGTGCTGCTGGGCGGCCCCAGCGCTCGGGGTGTCGATACAGGTTGTTGGAGGGCGAGTGGTCTTCTTCCAAGTATGTAGCCTCATCATCAGCACGAGAGTATTCGAACCCAAATATTAGAGGCTTGCTGATATTGAAGCGGTCGACAAATGGTGAAGCTAGATAGGTGTCGTTCGAATCGGATTCTAGGCTCGGGATGGTTTCCGTGAAGGCAATATTGTCACTTCGGATGTTTTTGTGTACCCAGCCAACGCGGTGGAAGTGCTCAATGGCCGTGGTCAGCTCCCACGCGAGATGGATACGTTGGCCAAGAGGGACAATTCGGTGCATCTTGTACAACTGGAGGAGAGTCACCACCTTCCCTCCATGTTCGAACGTGGGCGGAGCCCAGAACACCATACCCAACTCTTTCTGGAACCTGTCGCGAAAAAAGCCTGCGCATGGTAGGATATGGAACTCTTTTCGCTTTGGGTGACATAACAAACCCGTAATCTTGCGAACCTGTTGCAGTGTCTGAGGTTGCGGCTCGCCATCGTTGTCCTGAGACTCAGTGTACTTATAAGTCTCCATGATGAGAGTTTTGCCGTCCATGCTGCCAAACTTGAAGCGCCTGGATGGCCTGTCTAAAGAACCGCCCCTCTTGAGGGATTCGAAGATTTTATCGCGATTGATCTCGTAGCTGTACATGGATGGATCTTGATGCAGGATAGCTTCGCGCAGAAGAAGAGCCGCATCCACGTCTGCAGCAGCTACGAACCCGTCACTACGGTCCTTCTTTGTTGAAGGCGGACTTCTGCCGCTGCTGGTATCCAATAGCAGGGGTGTCTCAACGGCAGTGCTCAATGTGGCCACACTATCCTCGATTTCTCCCAGTGATCTTTCTATGATTTCAGCCGCATCACTCATAGTGTCGTCTTTCGAATATTCCGCTGTCGTAGCAATTACCGTGTTCAATCCACGGATGCTCCTAAAAATCTCGTCTCGGGCGGGTTTGGACAGTTGTTCGAATATCGAGCCGGTGGGGAAGGCTCCGTCCTGGAGGGCACCTTGCATACGGCGCGCACGGCTGACGATTGCTTCGATACTGACGGCCGTTACGTTTCTTGGAGGTGCCGTCTTGAGCCAGCTTGCAATTTGCAGGCCCGTCACGTCATCCGAGAGTGATGCTCGGAAAACCAGGTAACCAGACGGCTTTTGTACGAACCCTGGTGGCATACCCTGCGACTGCAGAGGCTGGAGAGCTATTCTAGTTGGTGATTTCCTCACAAAATCATGAAAGACTGGGGTCGCTACTACCGTGTAAGTATTTACCTCTTTGTATGACAGATTCTTGGACTTACCCATAATTTTCGGGTCTTCTCTCAACTCTGAAGCCAGGCTCTCTGATGAAATCCCTTTTTCAGAATTTTGCTTGAGCAACTTGATCAAAGCAGTTGTGAAGGACCTCCGTCCGGGCTCAGGCGTCTTTGCTCCCTTCGCGGACGCGGCGATCAACTCAAACCGACCGTCTCCATCCTTAAAGCCGCGTGTGATGAGAGATGCATGGCAGCAGTCGAGAATAAGAAGCACATCCCCAGGAGCTGAGAAGAGCAATTGCTGCGTCACATGCCATGACAACGTCGGTCCACCTTTCAAATAGGCCGTCCATTCAGCTTGTCCCTGCGAATCGGGACCACAATGGCCTGCGTAGTAGATGATTATGAGGGAATCGTGGGGTAAAGATTGCTCCTCAACGAAGCTAGATATCTCTTCGTTGAGCCGCGCACGCGATGAACCTCGAACTGGGATAGGAAAGTATGAGACGCTACTGTAGTGGTAGTCTTGCTCGAATACTGCGCGCAAGTCTCGGATCTCGCTCTCGATACCGTTGAGGTCGCTATCCTCCCAGGCTATAAGTAGAACATGTACCTGAGTATATGAACACTGTAGATCCGACCCAATGGTGGTTTTGAAGGACTCAATAATATCATGGTCGGCCATTCTTTCTCATGTGGTCGGGCTGAAATATCCCGACGAGAGATGGGAAGATGCCGCGAAATGGTTTGCAAAAAGGGAATTGCGGCAAACACAACAGGCTGAAAAGATTTATTGACGGATAAACTCATTTTCCATGCTGTGCAACACAAACACATAACCGAGACAGGCTGCATATGCCGTCACCTTGGTTGGTGATCTGATGAGGCTTGGCCACCCTCCATTTCGTGGTTCTGCAAGTATATAGCTCAGCTCCCTCCGTCAACGCTTCGCCCCTCAATGCAAATCAACAGTTTCTCGTGGTATCGCGAAAAATCGTTCTCATTCGTGTAGAGACGACAATCATGACGGACCTTGAGGACGATCGCCAACGAATTGAACCCGAATATGATTCCTCAGAGGACGAGGAGGTACTTAGAGGCCTCTTTTTAAGTCACCCTCAGCTGCTTACTGCCCGCCCAGCCTCAACGTTTTCGCTCTCGCGTTGAAGAGTATGCAAACAAGCCCGATGTTAGTAATAGTAGGAGCATCTAATTTCTCCAGATCATAACTGACTTAATCCATTTTAGTGGCCTCGACAACCTCTCTACCAGGTCAACGAAATTGTCTACATTGCCAACCCCGGCCAATCCCAGCCTGCGGGTCCATACGTGATCACTTCGACCAACTTTGAAAACAAGACGTATGGGCTCAAAAGGCAAGACACAGGCCAGACGCACCCGACAGCAGTACCCGAAAGACAGCTTCTCGTGCTGGCTTGAATAGAGGCCCTTGATTCGCCACCAGTGAGGCAGCCTAGGGGGGCGCAGTCACATATTGCCGCCCGGGTGGGGAGGCCTGCAGTGTGATGCATGTTCCAATAGGAGGAAGAGGAGCACCCATGGTTGAGACATGCAGGATTCACAAAGTTAGGCAACCTCGACAATGGGATGAAATATAAGACATCAATCAATGCTAGGTCTCTCAAATTGACATGTTTGCTTATTAAGTATCTAACTGTACATCGCATACCACCGACATCATGACAGGGGCAGCGACAACACCAAACGGAAGCGCAACGACGCCCCGAGTTCCGCAGTTCACCAGGAGGCAAGAGAGTGAGGGCACCACAGCAAACGCCAAACTGAACTAGTGAAAAGCTAGTTCTCATACCAAACTTTATGACTGATACCGCGTAGCTTCTGGACCCTATATTGCGAGCCAAACATTTGAAGATAATCCGCCGAAAAGTAAGTATGAAACATCACAACCCTGGTTATGTTTATGGTGAAGCAGTCCGTTCTATTCATGGGTGCTAATCTATCCTCATTTCTAGTCGAAGCGTTTCCACGTGGCTACCCCTCGCTATCGGCGTTCCTAAGTGGCGATAAGGAATTCACCATGTTCCGCTGCTTCACACGCCTCCACGCACGTGTATTGCTCCATAAGCAAGATCAGCTAGCAGAGCTGGAAGAGCGGCTTGACCAACTCGACCAGACAGACAGTCAGATTGACTCATATCGACTACTCACCAACAGGCACCTCAGTGGAGATACGGAGCGTCGAGCGTTGCTTGGTGAAATCGAGAGCAAGTTAAATGAGTACAGTAAGTAATAGATTCCAAATTATCAAGTTTGATACTCAGTTACAAGATACTATTTTCGAATCGTTGCTGGCTCATCTGGAGCGTCCCGAGCCTGAAGAGTCACAAATCAAGAGCGTAAGGAACTGGGTAGATGGCAAGAGGCCCGTTGTCTACTCGGAAACCACCTTTCTCAACGATTTGAGCGATCTTAAGCGAGCAAGACACACGGTGGAAAAAGGTGGTCTCGAAAATCTGCTCGCAAGTTATTCAACTTCCCCCAGTCTGGTTGGGTTATACAAGGTAGGTCTCCTATAGAATATCAGATTACGACGCTAACCTGTATTCAGTTTCTGTCACTTTTTGTGAGTGGCCAATGGATCACATGTCGGAGCAACACTCACCTCCTATTAGGATACGTCTTCGAGATCGGATGACCCGGAAATTAAACTACTTAAACCCTCGAGATTAGTAGCTGTTTCACGTACACTGACCACGATACTGGCTGTTTCCACCTTGGTAATACCAATTGGAGTTCTTTACACGGTTCAGCCTGTCCCGCTGCGGCTCTGTATCATCGCGGCCTTCACGGGCATCTTCTCGTCGGCACTCTGCTGGTTGACATCGTCAAGAAACTACGAAATATTTTCGGCTACGGCGGCATATTGTGCCGTGATGGTTGTATTTGTGGGAAGCCTGCCAGGGTCTTAGGCTTACAGGCATCAGACAATCTTGTGAATTAAACTGCTGTCAGGTGTAGCGTTGTGTAAAATGGGAAATGATAAACCAAGTTTCCATAGACATCTCTCCATTCCTAGCCTCCGTAGTAGCACAATGCTAATCTCAAGTACATTTGGCTCAGCTCTCGGGATAGCGCTCCAATCTGGCTCTCGAGAAGGCCAGATCCCGGTGGTGATTTCTGACCTCTTTCTGGGTCAATATCATCTCAGTTTGGACTTTTCCCAGACCCCGGCTCACCTCGTCCACCACTCTATTGGGATGTTTCTCTCGCTCAGCTTGCTGAAGCACTCTGATGACTTCAAACAAGGAATCCTTGAAATTAGTCTCTATACGTTGCGCTTTCCCTGGGTAGGTGTTACTCTGTCTCTCGAGGCCATCTATGTCTTGAAAGATGCGCGGGTGGTCTGTAAAGTGCGGCACTCCGTTGACGTAAACTGTCAATTCTTCATAAGTCTTGACAGCAAGCTGGAGAGGTGTCAACCCAAGTGAAGAAACCTTATCGACATCTGCATGGTATTGTACGAGAGCACGAATGCCGTCTATGTCGCCATAGTACGCACAGAAGTGAAGCGCTGTCCATCCAGTATCGTCACACGCGTTCAGAATATCCGGTGCGCGCAGTTGTGAACACCTGGAAAGACATGCTCTGATGTAGGATGGCCTCTGGGAGCGCAATCTCACTGCATAGGCAAGAATGTTCACAGAATGGCCTAGACTGTTTTTCCAACTTGTGCCTGACCCAGCGTCGAGTAGCATCTTAAGAGCATCGATCTGCCCGTGCGATACTGCTGCCTCGAAAGGTTCGCGGCTGTGAAGATTAGCTCCAGCTTTGATTAATAGATCTAGAACGCCCAGTGACCCCCTCTGAGTTGCCAAGTAAAGAGAGGTGGCCCCCAAAGTACTCTCTGCCTCCACATCAATAGCTGTTGCCTGAAGCAAGATTTCAGCGGCAGGTACGGCATCAAATATTGCGCAGTAGTGCAGTGCATTGAGGCCACTCTCGCCAGGGGTACATGCATTGATGTTCGAAACCAATGGCAGAAGAAGTGGTATTTTTTCCCAAGATAGGCGTCGATGAGCACTATCTATGAGAGCCCAGGCTACCACATTGCCATGCACCTTCTCACACTCTTCTCCAGGCAGCGCTCCGGCTAAAAGTAGCTCCTCAAGGACATACACCTCGAGATCCATGTTCTTAGCCGCCAAGAATAGGGGCGTTTGCTTGTGATTGTCCAAGGCATTGATATCCAACCCTCTTTTGAGGAGTAATTGGATTGTTTCCCGAAGAGCAGCCCGATAGGTTTGGCCATGAGCCACATACCGCCCAAATGGAAACATATTGTATCCAATCATGTGAAACGGTGAATATGTCCAGTGCCAATCTCCCCCGTAGACTTGACTGTCATGATCGAGAAGAAGCTCCACAATTCCTGGATGATGGCCTGCCACAGCGAGATCAAGGGGGCTCAAGCTCGGATGATGTTCTGTGTAGCCGTCCTCGTGAGTAGTCTTCCGCCACTGATCTCTGGCGTTGAAATCAGCGCCTAAACGGAGGTATTCCCCAACAAGTTCTGTGTATCCTGCAACAACTGCCCAATGGAGAGGCGTGCCTCGTAGTTCCATGCATCGGTGGGGAAGGAGAACTTGCAGCTGCTCGTGCTCAGAAGCAAGTAGAGATCGCACCACCTCTAAACGATCATCTTTCACTGTATGCTCTGGGCCAGAGACTAGAGTCCCAAGTATATCTAAAGCCTCCCTTTCACTGAAAAGTATCAACCAGTGTAGGGCATTCGGTATTTTTGGATCCATATAGGAGAGGTCGGTACAGTGTCGCGCAAGCAGCAACGCGGCGTCCATATAACCGTCCCTACAAGCAGCTGTGAGAGCTTCACATAACTGATTAGATACGAAACGGCCCTTCTTCACCAAAATTTCGAATTTCTTGAATGATTCCACGCTGATGGGACCAAGAGTGATGAAATGGTCTTCCGTTCCACTACCGGCTTCTCTCCAAGGAACACCATCGTGAAAGACGTCAAGGTTCTTGTACGTGGTGTGACTTTTCGAAGGAGCTCCCTCCTGCTGGCTGGGTTTCAACGCGGCATGAACTGGGTTGAAAATGGCCAAGGCTACCTTATTGTTCTTGGACGCTGCCTCGAGGTGGCTCAGTGCCTTCAAACCATCAGGAGCAACACCATATCCAACGTGAAACATGATGGCCATCTGCAAATGAGCCTGGGACTTCCTCTCTGGATCATCCTCTGACATGATGGCTTTCTGGATGAGTTCGGCTGCTTCACGCTGATTGTACCAGGGAGGCTGTCTACGTAAAACCGCCTAGAAGAGACCTGATTAGTGTGGCTTTTTTGATCTCTTAACTTCCAATGCTGACCTTGAACATGTCTTCAGACTTGTAGCGATATGCTTGGGGTGTCAAAACAAGAGTCTCGCATCGCTTCGGTGCGGGGATCCTGGTCAGTTGGCGAGATGGGTCGGCTGGCGCGTCTCTAGCCACAACCCGGAGATTCTTGGAGCTGCTACAAGTATGTGCGCCCTTGTCCATGTATACGGCTCTAGTGATTGGGCTCATCAACGTAGTCGGGGCTAGTACCTTTTCAAAACGGTCCCCCAAATACGGGCTTTCTCCATTAATCCTCACTTCTAGTGGCAGTATCCTTTCTGTTGAGCCCCAGCCAGGAGGTACATTGCCACTAGTGGAAAAGCATATCAGCCCAGGCCGACAATGAATCAAGGCGGAAGAATGCTTACTCAATTCCATTGGAGAGGGCCTCGACAATTTGATGAATATTGCCCCGATTCGCGATGCTCTCCGGTAAGCATAAAGAAGCCGTCGTCTCGAAAACCTGGAAAGACTGCGAATCTGGCGGTGCGCCGATAGCGTCCAGATCCCGGTGAAGTTGGGTCCACTCGCCGAAATACACGTTCAACTCTGCGTTGGTCGGGTTTGATGGATACGGATACGCGCCAATCGGTGACTTAGAGTCTTTTTCTTCATGTACCAGCAGATCCTTTTGTTTAAAACGAAAGAATTCAATAGCCATCTCCAGAATGGCATTTTCTTTGCTGTAGAATGACCTTTCCAGGAAGCCCATGACATTCTCCCCTGGGTTGAGCCAGGTGGGTTCAACGAATGACTTGCCGTAATTGATAGTCTCCCAGAGTAGGAGACCGAAAGAATAGCAGTCGGCCGATCTGTACCTCGTGAACTTTGGGATTGTTCCGCTAGAGTATTTGTCGTCGCTGTTTTTGGCCCAGCCGCAGATTTCTGGAGCGTTGTATTTGGAGGTACCGACGTAGTATTCGTCCTGTTGTTCAAAGTCTTCTTTGAATAAAGTACACCCAAAGTCGGCAAGTTTGGCTAGATAGTGGCGGTCATGATCATGGTCCCTGCTGAAGTAGCCGTAGACAAGGACGTTCTCCGGCTTGACATCTCCATGCACAATGTCGCAGTCGTGTAGCGCACGGATGCCGATAGCAACATCTAAGGCCAGGAACCGTCTGTCAATGAGATTGAGGCCTCTCTTCTGAGCGAACTTAGCTAAAGTGCCATGCTGCGAGTAGGGCATGACTAGGTAAGGCCGGTTCCCGAAGGTGGGGTCTGGCTCCCATCCCCAAGCGATGGCCGAGATCAGGCAGCTGTGGGATCGCAGTTTGGGGTGCGTGAGTACGCGAACTTCACGCTTGACATGGATCAGACGCTTGGAAGATTTTCGAAGTTGTGCCTTAGTCTGGTCAGTACCGCCTGGCACGCGGTCCATAACAAGGCGTTTTACGGCCACAAAGTAAGGCTGCTCTCCAGCCAACCCGAAGAGCTCCTTGTTGACCTCAAAGCTAGTTCCCGCGCCAAGGTGGCTGTCGAATTTGATGAATTCGGGCTGAGCATAAGGTAGTTCATTGCGTACTAGCATCAGCACGTCTTGCAAGATGTTATCTGTCTCGTGATTTCCTGTCGTGACAGACACTGCCGTCCCTGCAGAAGCCGCATTCGACGTGTCGGCGAATCGCGTGTCCCAGATTCCGCTACCTGTGCCCGACTGCATTTTTGAGAGGTGTTCTCAATGGTTTTTGTTTCGATACCACGTTGTAACTAATTGGATTGATGTGTCGTTGTAAATTGTGTGCTGGAGGGAAAACTCAGCATCAGGCTGCGGGCGGCTGAGTGACTTGGCAGTTATTTTTAGATACCTTGTTTAAACCAATTAAATCCCAGTTGAGTTACAGCTGTTATACGAGTAATGAAGCTTTCTTGAATATATAAATAGTATTAAAAGAAATTACGACTAAAACTTATAACTAATAGTTTTTTCAAGTATATTTACTAATAGATTTAAAAATATAATAGAATAAAGCCTATAGTAGTAAGT
>JAPERM010000136.1:0-141498 GCA_030411635.1 Fusarium sp. MBC 119
ATTATATACTGGTAATATGGTACTACTTATTAACTAGTTTTATACACTCTAGCTAGTTCCCTAATGTCAAACTGAATATACTGCGCCCCGCCAACTATATTTCGAAGGATAACCCATGAGCCCCGTACTTCATGACCGTATAAATCCTTCACTTCAGCTGGAAGTAGAAGCAGCCGATGACTCCCCCACTTGATCCAATCTTGATCTAGGTTGATGCCTGTTGCGAGTGATTAACGAGACCCAACCTGACCTGGCGTCGATTTGCCGGTTGAAAACACTCCTCTTTCTGTGCAGAGATGTTTGCCACCATTCTCTACTGAAAGGTAATAAGGAACATGATCCAGTTGGACTACTCTCAAACAGTCGCCAGCAAGACAGCTTCGAAATTCAACCGTTCTATCGGACCATCCCAAAGCGACTGTCTCTAGCTCGTTCGTGCAAGTAAGTGACTGCAACTCGCGTCGTCTTTCTCTAGTTCCTCTGCTTGGTTTCTTGGATTCAGTACTGAAGCTGGATAAGTGTCGGCCATCAACGACATCCCAAATATGAACTTCTGTACCTCTTCCGGATAACAATTGCCCAGAGTCGGATGAGAAACTCAATGGCCTGTTACCAAGGTCTGTATTCTGAAATCGGAGTATCCACATGGGTGTTTGTCCTGTCGATAAGTGCCATACCGCAAGAAGGCCCCCTTTCGAACAGGCAAATAGTTTGGAATTTGGTGAGAATACCGCAGCAGTGTGATAACGCCATTCATGCTCAAGAACGTCGAATAGAAGCTTCTGATCCTGAATGCACCATACGAATAGACCGTCTCCAAAGAGGAGGATGTACTTCTTGTCAGGCGAAAAGATGGCATCTTGAGGTCGGCGATTAACAACAAACTTGAACTGGTTCTGATTCGCTCCCGTTTCCCGAATTGTCCAGATCGTCCTCTTGCCGTCAGAAAGCCGGGATGCAATAAGGCTCAAGTCGGATGACAAATACGTTTTCAAGTCCTCCTCAGGTTTGTCTTCTGATTATTGAGAATCGATGGCGAGCCTTGCATCCCATACTCTCACCTGATACTTGTAGTTAACAGAGGCTATCCACCTTTGATCGGGTGATGTAGCCACGGTATTTATCTTAGCTCTACGTCTGATAAGCTCTTGCAAGCAGCATCCTGTATCAATGTCCCAGATTTTGAGTGATTGACTGGTTCCCCAGACCGCAAGCCTTGCATGATTCGATGAGCCAAAAGACACTACACTGTGGTGACGAGACCAGTCAAGTTTGTCGGTTGGAAGCTGGATCTTCAAATCACCAGTCATGGCGTGCCAAACCCATATACCTCTATTCTGAGCGCCAAAGGAAATCAATACTGAGCCTGGATACGCGATCAGGCTTGTGGAAGCCCGTGAGTCGGATATCTGTTGCATTAAGGCTCCCGTGTCTGAGGAATGTATTCGAATACTGCTGAATGTAGCCAGAGCAATCCATTGCGAGTCAGCTGCGAAAGACATTGAGTATATCTTGTCGTTATCTGGTGGCCTGAGCTCGGTTATGCTGGCCCAGGTCTCGGTGCACCAAATTCGCACCGACTTGTCTCCCAGCATTAAGGCTAAGTATCGTTCGTCCGGTGAGAAGGCTAGTGAACCTGATTTCGCCTGTTGATTTGTCTCTTGTACGTGAGTAACATCGGTAGTTTCCTTTCCCGTGTAACCGTCGAGTTTCGAATGGAGCAATGATGTGGTAGCGTCCCAAACCTCAACTCCGCCGTCATCGACATAACACGCGATAAAGCCCCGGTTCGAATATGCTGTCGAGAAAATAAATCTATCGGAATAGTCTATTTCTTTGAGAACTTCGCCTGTCTCAACCCCCCAGATCTGGACTAATTCGACTGAGGAAAAAATCAATGTGGCAGAATCAGCAGAAAACACCAATGGAAAACCATTTCGAAAGATGTGGTTACAGGCTTTATTCTCTCCGTCATGGAGGAGATGCAAACATCTCCCACTTTCAAGTTGCCAGATAGCCAGGGTTCTTGTTGTCTGTGACTGAGCCGCCAGGAGTTTTGAATTAGGTGAAAAAGCCAATGAATCGATTTCCTCTTTCAAATCACTCAATGCATGAGAGTGAGAGCTCCAGTTATCATCTGCTTGGGGCTGAGAAAGGACCCATCGGGGGATTTGATGGCGGAACGTGTTGCGGATTTGACTTTGGTTGGGGGAGAAGATGATGGCTGAAGAGTAGATTTGCATCGGGGCAGTAGCAATAGTGCGACCGTTCTTGCCGATAAAGCGAATTGCTTCACCTAAGAAGCTAGATAACTCGCGACACGTAGACTCCTGTTATACGTCAGCGATGTACACACTCCAAAATCTTTAACTCACTGGTACGATATCTGCCAATCTTTGTAATATGCCAATGCTGTCGTAGGATCTCCCAATGAGACTCAAAGCTTCTAGCCAGTGGAGGAGGTGCCGTTTTAAAAAGCAAGTGAGCTTTCCATCGCCAGCCAGCTCTTCCTCAGGACCGCGCCCTTGACTCTTGCACAGATGGTCGATCCAGAAGAGACAGGCGTATGGCATGAAAGGCAATTGGCTGGCATGGGAAGGCGGTGAGCCGCATGGATTGTATCCAAGGTCTGTAGTCCCGTGCATGTTTTTCCTCAAGCCTGACATTGCGTCCATTGAGCGTTTGTATATCGTTGCGTGGCCCTGGACTATTCGTCCCTGCTGAAGTTTTGGCTCATAATTTGACTCCAAATACTGTCTCACAGATTCATGAAGTAGTGAAACAGTCTCGCCATCAATTGTGAGGAATGAGCTGCACGAAGTGACCATGTGTCGTGTCATATCAGTTGACTTAAAATCAGCGAGAACTGTAAGCTCGTCAAGTGTGAGTGGGCGATATGCGAGGAAGACAGTGGCAAGAACGCTTCTCAAAAAGTCAACTTTCTCAGTCCCATGTTCGAGCCTTGTCATCATACTGTCAAATAGATCTGATAACTCGGAGGGCAATTCCTTGAGTGTTTGGATGGCAGACCACCCACTCTGTGAATCAAGAGTTCTTAGCACAACAGACACCCACAAGAACACGTTGTTTGCCTTTTGGTGAATCTCGGCCGAGATCTCCTCCAAGCAAGACTCGGTGTATCCTGGCTTTCCTTCGAGCGTTCCGAGCTTGTGGGCGATGTATGTTGTAACAGGAGCCTGCAAGTTTTCCGCGTCCAACTCTATCAGTGCTTTTGGAATTCCCCAATTCCAAACTTGGAACTCGGCTGCGATCTCTGGACGGCTACTCACTAGCCAATTGACCTTAACAGAAGCTTCTAGCGACTTTTTGATAAGCCTAAAGAGAGTTCTCAGAAATGACTTGTCCAGCTCGCACTCATCGATAGCATCCACGATAAAGTCAACAGGTGATAAAAGAGGATCTTTCAGCATTTTCAAGAGGACATCGGATAGTGCAGTGAAGGTGTTGCTGTCATTATAGAGGTCTTGTCCAGACTCGTCAAGCTTCGCTTGTAGATGGGGCATAAGTCTTGGTTGTTGTTTCAGCAACAGCCAAATTAATGATCTCAGCATTGCTTTTCCATTGGCGAGAGCCTTCTCCTTCCTTTGGAAGAAAAAATACGACAGGGAACGAGACGATGAAGGGTTGCCGGTCTCGAGGTCTCGGATAATAGTAATCATAAGCATTGTCTTTCCAGTTCCCGGCTGACCACTAATCCACAACAGCCGACACGATGGGAAGCTGGATTCACCATCTTTCCAACTGGCAAAGGCTTTGCACTTTTCAGGATCGAGAATCCACTCTGAGGACTCGAGAAACAACGGTTCAGTGCGGTTTTCAATTGTTTCTGGGTCATCCCGAGGATCGACTACCCGAAGATCCCTGAGGTTTGCCTGGTCCTGCTCCGTGGAAGCTGGAGATTGACCCTCATGATAGTGTGTATGAGTATGCTCGTGATACTGATTACCTATGTGGTTGTCGCCTTGTGCAATATTTATACCGTGGAAGTCGGAACCCCCTTGGAACGACCTAAGTCCCTCAGACGTCATGGTTGGTAGATGTTGAGCGTGGCTGCTGCATTCATGTCGGGTGAGCGTGTCCCTCATCTGGGAAGTAAACGTGGAAACAGTAAATACAGATATAGCTGTGTCTCTTTATCCGCCTCTGGAGGCTACACATGGACAGCAGCCCTACGCCTAAGTGGTGACGTGGCGTTGGGCAGCAGAAGCGTCTGAGTGGTTTCCTCTTTCCTCTTTTCACCTAAGTCACACCTGTAAGAGCTCGTATTGGTGTCGATGACAGCATGAAACAATGCCAAGCGATATGGGGCTTTTGCTTTGCCTGAGCTGGTGGCTTGCGGGGGCCTGTATCTGAATGGCCGGGAGGGGGAGAGTGTCTCACCTCACGAAAATTGTGACTTCCAAAACTGTTACTTTGCATCGGATGGAATCTCGGCTACGAAGGAACCTACTGTAACCCGCCCAGCCTGAGATATTATAAGCTACAAGCAATCGTTGGGAACTCCTCGGCTCTTGCGCAGACTGATTTAATGCCTGTAGTTTGTAAACACCAAGTTCTAATGCCTGCGATATACTCCATTTCACTGATCAGTCTTGAGTTTCCTTCACTGTTCAGCTATCTCACACCGGCAGGGAGGTGGCTGCTCAGCCTGATTTTCCCCTCACTTTCAGCTCCTGACCGGTCGATGCCCTGGCCAATGGTGAGTAACCACATGACACATGGTAAGCACACTAAGAGAAATCCCCAATTGACGAACATGGATGAAAGGAGAAATAACAAGAAGAAGAAAACTGCATGTGATTACACATATACGGACTGATGTGGCCCGGTCAAAGAGGCAATATTGCCCAATATTTACCCCAGCCTTATCGAGCCTTATTAAGCATATTCTCCCAACATCGGCATTCTCCCAGACTCATCCTGCGCCTCATCACCCGCCAGAGTCCTCTCATTCGTAATGGCGGAACATCAACGACCTTCCAGTCGCGAAGGCTTTCAGATTGCTTTTATCTGCGCCTTGCGTCGCGAGTATGATGCCGTTTGTCTTCTCTTTGATGATCCCTGGGACGAAGATGGCGACATATATGGCAGAGTAAACGGAGACTACAACCAGTATGCAACAGGGCGCATCGGCAAGTTCAACGTCGTCGTCGTCCTCCTTGGAAACATGGGGCCGGTCAACTCGGGGAGCGCCACAACAAGCTTGCGAATAAGCTATCCAAACGTCAAGATGGCTCTTGTTGTCGGGGTGTGCGGCGCCATCCCCAGGATAGGCGATGACGATGTACGTTGCGGGGATGTGATTATCAGCAAGTCGGTATTTCAGCATGATTATGGAAGACACTATTCTCATGGATTTGAGATAAAAGACTCTACCGAGGGCGGACTGGGTCCCGCGAGTAAGGATATTCTCAACCTCCTCGCCATCATTCAGACGGGTCAAGGGCTGGAGCGACTCAAGAGCAGGATGACAACTCCCCTTGAGCAGCTCCAAGAGAAAGCAAGCTCCGAAAGGTGGCAGATCCCACAGGTTGAGGCCGCCGGACAGAAGAATGCTGCCAATTCTTTTACTCCAGCCATCTTCTTTGGCCCCATTGCTTCCGGCAGCGCGGTCATCAAGTTTGAAGAATATCGCGACAAGCTGGCCAACGAGAACGGTGCCATCGCCTTTGAGATGGAAGGTGCAGGAGTATGGCCGGAGTTGCCTTCCCTCATTATCAAGGGAGTCTGCGACTACGCAGATGTGAACAAGCAGAAGCAATGGCAGGACTTCGCAGCAGCAACGGCGGCGGCGACTGCAAAGGCAGTCCTTCAGCAGTACATTCAAAGCGACAATCCAGCAAGTACCGGAGTGTCTGCGCCCACAACAGCCACTCAAGAAGGATCAACATATACGCAGACTGTAAAAGGAACGAACGTCGAACAGGGCAACGACATAGAGGTCACGTCTAGTCAGCCACTGCGAAACTATCTCCAGAAGGGGTCCCAATTCGGGTCTCGGGTCGAAGCTGATGGAGATGTGCGGCAGGGGAATAAGATGAGCTTCTCCTAGATCTATACTATACTAGTATTTAGTTTTCATTACGTTTGTATCGAGTATTTGCAATACTACTGGCCCCATTCTTATTATCTTTAACTCTCTGCATATTGTTAATCGTGATCGAGGTAAACTGTCCATTGTGCTGCTGAAGCACCTATAATTATAATGTCGCTCTTAATCTATCGCAGCTATTCTAGGTTCTGGCCTGCTATCTAGTTCCAAGGGGTACTACTACTAAAGAAGTCTATTAACAAGCCTAGTTTAAAGCTCATATAATAAGGTCTCGAATGTAACAATGCGAGGCATTCTTTCTAAATATCGTGGTCATGCGTTATACTAGCCATGGAAATATTCCTGACATTTTATCATGGTTGTTAGACTGTTATTGAGGCTACTATAGCTTTGTTCTTCCTTGAAAGGCTAAATATGGAGCCGAGACTAGCCACCAAGTTCTTATTGCAAAACCGGGTTGGATTCGAAGGTATGCCACAACTGCAAAAAGATAACCTAAACTTGAGCCTGTTCTAGCCCTTAGACCAGTTTCTGCGATAGGTTCCTGAAATCTAGCATACCACCACATCACTTACTGGGACTAACTCCTACTCCTACTGCGAGCGCGGCTTTGAACGCACCGAGTCTTTCACACCATTGAGACAGAATCTGAGACAGAAGCTCAAAATGGACGTAAGATTTAAAAAACTAAAAACGCAAAAGAAAACGCCTCATCAGTCGTCTGGGCGTTCATCAAGGCTAGAAGTACAGAAGCCACCATGAGTCTGGACAGCCTAGTTTATCTTGACGGTTGTTTGGCATTCTCGGTACAATTTGTTGCAGGCTTACAGAAGACAGCCCTGTCGACACTGACCATCTTGCTGTTACAAAAGAGTGCTATTATCTACAGACTAAGGTCGGGGGTAGTCAGCTAGCCTTAACCCATTGATCTGGGGTTGTGCTTCTTCTAACAGAGCATCGATGAAATCCTTCAAACAGCAGTGGTGGCGAACAATAGTGTGGGGTTCGTTTTTATTGTCCACAGCAGCCGCACCAAATGGATCACCGCCCGTATGGTGCCAAAAACCCGAATGTTTTCGAACGGGACTATCCTTTAGCGAGCTGAAGTACTTCGATGACTCCACGCGTTGTAAATAATAGATGACGGAATTGAGAGTCAAAGCAGAAGGTAGAGGCAATCGCCGCGGTGAGTACAGACCCGCTTCTTTCATCCCTTGCATCAAGTCGCCCAAGAGCATAGACCTGCACCCATGGCTACAACCCAACTTCTTGTCGAGTAGGTCTTTCTCAAGGTTTTCCAAGCCATCAATTAAGTATTGTAAAGTGGCATTTCTCCTCTTTTCTATATCATCTATCTTCATAAGCTTTCGCCATGCACTGTTGGGACTGTCTTACTAAGAATGTCTGCACGAATTGGTAATTCAAATGTAGATACAGCACCGTTATTGCATCGTATAGCTGAGTAGGTAGAGCGTTCAAACAGAACCGGATCCTCGAAGACAAATGAGACGAGAATAAGCTGGGCGAGTTTCTTGTCCATAACCCGATGGACGGCTCGATCACACTTAAGGAGCCATGCCTGACTAAAAAAGTAAAGGGCATCATGGCATTCGAGATCATCGACGATAGAAGCAATCTCAGCCAATAGACCTAGCTCGATGGTTAGGGGGATCTCACGGGTTTTCCCATGGACGATCCTCAACACCAGCTCAAAAGCTTCAACATCAAAGATGTTCTCGAACTTCCAATGATGAAGACCATCAGCCTCTTTCGAAGCTTCCTTACAGCTACTTGAGAACATCTTTGTAGCTCGACGAAATGCAAACGTAAGGTGCTTCTTTGAGCATAGAAAGTGTTTCTCGTGAGGAGGTTCCGAGGAGTCAGGAAGGTCGGACTGGGAGGGGGGCGTCTTAGCTGTGAGGATGACGAGAACCTCACCGTCAGGATCGATTTCAATGCGCGTTACTGACATATTGAAGGTGTAGCTATGATAGCGATGGAAGCGTCAAGTCGTTGCGCTATGTTTTATGGTCCCGGATGAGTGAAACACCGCAACCCAACGCAGACATGACGAATGAGGTTTCCCTAAGCTGACCGCGTGACCACTGGAATTTGGCTGGCTAGAGCGCGTTACTAAGAGCCCATCACATCAGAATGATAGGATTGCTTTTGCAGCTGGATCAACGATAGTCCGTGAGATAAGATAAGACCTGCAGTATCATCGTCCAACAACCACGAAAACGACCGCACTTGATTAGGTGCATCACCATTGACCCAGCGTCACTTCAAAATCTGTTGCGTGCCAGGTCGTGCAAACAGCCAGGCTACACACAAAGAAGCGATCACATCAATGTTGAAAACTCACTTTACGATATGATCCATGCGACCACTAGTGGCGCAGGGACCCATGATATTTCATGCGTGATGTTGATCTAATAATCCTACGACCTCGTCACCCAGTATGTGAGAACAACCCTAAGTCTACAGGTTCCTTGTGAAAAAATACATTCTTATTCCTACCTCCTCGTGGCCGTGAATCAGTAGACAATGTGATGCATCGTTCGTGTGACTTACCCTATATGACAACTTTCTGCTTTCACGATCCTTCATCAACCTAGCGATCAATGAACAACAAACCTAGTCGCGTCCACAGGTTGCCCGAAACCGTTGCATTATGTTCCAAGCAAATGCTTTCCGGTATCCCATATGTGAAAGTCATTTGCTGATTTCGTCCCGCAAATCCGACAACGTTACATTTTCAGGACAAACTCTTACGTTTCCGTGAATGGAATGTGATAGTCTCTGCGGCTGAGAAACACACAACTGGCTGGGTTTTCACGGCAAAGTGAACACAGGCAGGTAACTATCTCCATTACAGCACGTCAGCTTTGCACTAGGATAACATTGAGCTTGGATATCATACCACACAAATCCCTCGAATAGCAATTCAACTAAACTCTAATTAATTCGATCTACTATCTATGCTGAGTGTGTGTCAGATTATCCTCGTTCTTCTCAACCTTAAGTACTGTGATATCTCATGAAACTGGGCGCGTATAGTCCATCACTAAGTGCGGCTAGGTTAGACTTCTTCCCTTCTGAGCAAATTACGCAAGAAGGGAAAATAATAATCCAGCGCCACTTAGTACTAACCACTGATAGTCTCGCAAATAGACTCATGGCTTGCAGTAGTCCCACTCCAAGCGCGGCTAATTTCATGAGATATCACGGTATATACATGTGATTGCGAGTGTTAGCCCCACGTGTGCTACGGTACTTTAACATTTTATATGTAAAGCCTCCCAGGACTTTATAGGCATGTCCCACCTGTAACACAATTACTTAGAGAGTATAGCATAAAATGGCTATGGAGAAAACATGATAGATCGTTGGTGATACCTAAGCAGGCATAATGTGTATTTTGTGACTGTGATCTATGGTGCCGAGAAGTATCATTGCCCTGTGTGTTACTCGTCATGCAATGTCAAGCCCGTCTAGCTAAGAATGTGATACCTCGTCAGCAAACATGTCTAAGTGACTGCTGATACGCCCGCTGCACCTGCCATCCCATACCATCGATATGCAAGCCTCGTCTCTGCCATCAGCCACGGGAACTACATGGATCAGATCTCAACCACACGGCACGGCATGGGCGGCTGGGTCGAAGGCAGGCGATAAGGAAAGTAGAGGGCACCGAAAATATGTTTGAGTTTGTGGAATCTTTAGATTCTGCGGGGTTGCTAACCTTGAGAAGGAAAAGGCTTTTGTGGCTTGGAACTCAAGCATGGCGAATGCGGCAGCATCCAATTCTGGGGATTGTTATTTAGCTATCAACAAATACGGTAATATCTCGTGAAAATGAACAGCAGTAACTGAGTGGCGTTAGAATCTGGATAAGGAGGGCTATCGCAATTACGAATCGTACCGAATGGATAAATATACTTCCAACGCCTCTCAGCAGCCTTAGCTAGTAAGCGTTCAAGAAATAGACTCAGGCTTACATTTGTCCCCAGCTGCAGCTATTCAATTTCGCATTTAGTTACGGTACTCGAAAAGCTTTATCAGCTCCTGAATTAGGGCTCAGACTAGATGCACCACGAGGCTCAAATGCGCTTATAGGCTCCAGTTAGAGCTGTTGGGCTGCGGTTTCAGTTAGCTCAGAAGCCTCAAATAAGTCTCCAGCCAACCTTCGTCCGCCACGAGGGAGTCCAGACTTGCATTCCAGGGGCCTCGTCAGCATATCAACGTCGACTCAAGACAAAAGTCATTCGATCAAAGACTTCAAAGCCTATTCTATCAAAGATAACAGCGACTTCGAAAGGTTAAGATTAGCCTTAAAACATTCCCGGTGGTCTAGACCATGCCATGTTAGCTGTTCAATATTCGAACGGCAGAAACAAGGAAATACACCGTTAGGTCGCTGATGTACACATTGCTTCGTAAATATATAAAAGCCAGAGTCCAAAAGCGAAGCCTTTAAACTTGTCCTCAACATCTCACACATATTATCTACTCTTTATATTCAAACACGTTTCACAATCGCTCAGCAACACCCTTTCCCGCCTTTCAAAGCATCTATCTTTCAAAATGGGTCAAGGTGGTCAGATTATCATGGTCAATGCGACACAGTTTCCATTTCAATTGCAAGGAACAAATGAAAACCAAATGAATGACTGGACATTCCCGGCGACCATTGCTCCAGGTCCGCATGAAGTTGTACTATCATGCTTTAACATAGGCTAATGACTCACAGGAGCCAATTCGGGCCGCATCTACATTGAATACTCGGCTGCTATCTTCGACAATCCGGACAAGGACCAAGGCAATGCCACCTATATGATTGCTGATGGTGCAAGCAACCCTACGTTCCAGCTTCAGGCTCGTTCCACGGATTCTGGACCATTTGTTCAGCTCGAGTTCCTGACCCTGACAATGCCCAACAATGCAGCGTCTTCCACTTACATGCTGCAACGAATGGATAGTGAAGAAGGTAGCTCTGATTGGGACTGTGCCAAGATTGTTATTGCTGGCTCCCCCGGCAAATACATCGGCACTAACCCACCGACCAACTGGATGCAAACTATGCTTCCACTACTTCAGAACCGTACCTTGAGACAGGTCTGCTTGCCCGGTTCTCACGACTCCGGCATGAGTTCCTTATCGGGCTCCACGTCTGAAAGCAATCCTAGGGACACACAGACACAGACTCTCACCATTGGCCAGCAACTAGCTGCTGGAGTTCGCTACTTCGACATCCGTGCGTCTCTTAACGGGGCTACGTATGGAACCGCTCATTTCAGCGACGCTCCTGCCCCTCTCCGTTGGCAGGGAAGTTTTGGTCAGGTAATGTCCGACATCATTCAAGAAGTCAACGCGTTTACTGCAAACAATGCTGAGCTGATTATCTTTGATGTCTCGCATGCTATGGACCTAACTGGCTACGAAGACAACAATGTCAACAATTTCTCTGCAGAGCAGTACAAGGGCCTTATGCTGCAGCTCCAGCAAGTCAACAATCGTTGCACCGTCATCAAGGACCTCAACACGGACGCTTCTTTGATGACCGTAGGAGACTTCATTGGAAAAGGCCAGGCGTCTGTCCTCTTTGTCATCCGTGACTCTCAGGCTGATCTGAGCCAGTTCGCCGGGCAAGGATTCATCAAAGATGCTCAGCTCTCAGTCTTTAACAACTACGCAGACAGCGATGACTTGAATACAGTCATCTCAAACCAGATACAACAGCTTGGAACGCAAAGAAAGTCGCCAGATTCACCAATGTTCCTGCTTGCATGGATCCAGACGCTGACATCTGCTCTCGACAACTTGAACGGCAGTATTCTGGCCAACACTGTTGATCTGAACAAGGCTCTCTTCGATCAACTTTGGAGCGCTTGCTCCAAGTCCTCTTACCCTAATGTACTTCAAGTTGATGGCGTCGACTCGACCATCACCGCACTGGCTATAGCTATCAACTACCAGTTTGGGTCTAGTTCCTAAACCTGAGATGAGATCGGCTTCCGCTCTCGCTATCCACTCGTTTAGTTCCGATTTAATACGACTATCTTATTGCTTTGACTTTGCAAATTAATAACTGCCGGGTGTGGTACTTCTTCTAAAATAAATGTTGATGCTGTAGACTTTCCTCTTCCTGGGTCACTATAGAGGTATAGAATATTCGCCGTTTAGTTATCTTTTGTTGTCTGCTCCGAACTAAGCTAGGTAGTGATATTTCTGGTCGCATATCTACTCGCAGATACCACTAATACGGTCTCTTTTTTTGACGTTTTAACCTCTGTATATTAACTAACGGTGTATATATAAAGAGATCATAAAGACAGCGTTAGGCTCTGTAAGGAGGAATCAATGCGAAATTAGTTTTGGTAATGATGTCCCCTCTAGTGCTGTGGTTCCCTGCATTTTAAATACCCGGACTACAAAATAAAGCTTAAACAATAGGTTCGCTTCGACCGTTTAAGTCGGCTATCACGGCGGGAAATTAGTCGCTTAGCCAGCACTTTTAGGTGCACTCTCAATGAGTGGCATTATAAGATAATAGACTACGAGATGTGCTTTGGCGGTGGATACAACACAACGCGTCGGGTCCTTCCTTTTACTGGCAGTTTTGTTCAGTGGCGTAAGATCCAGAGGTAAGAAAGGATAAAGTGGACTCGGCAAGTGATAAGGGGACCCGCGAAATGGAAGGCACGGGCCGCAGCCTCGATCGTTACCCTAGAAGGCTAAAACGTCACCTCATTTCACGGGTTGCTACGTCATTGGTGTAAGAAGTTTTCTGCAGATGTACAAAGTTTCAGCTGAGTACGGATATATCGTGATGTGTGGTGCCTAGTCTTTGAGGTCGATGGCTTCTTCAGCTGCTGCTGCGCTTTGCTATTGTCCAGTTGACGCGAAAGTTGGCTGGATAGAAGCTGAGAAGCAGGACGACTTGAATATACGGCCGAGTAGTACGTCGGACCGACAAGTTACTGGTAACTTGCTATCTATCATCATCTACCACGTTTCTCTCTCAAACTTTGCATCATGAAACAATGCAACGCTCGGGTAACAGAGTGGAGTGCCCCTGTCAATTCGGTGTGGTCGGCTGAATAGCCGACGGGATGATGCCCCATCACTATCAGTGCGTGCCGTGTCGTACGGAACGAGCCGGAAGATCCTTCGACTATGATACGACACTACCCCAGAATATTTCATGCATCCTTTAGAGGCTCAATCAGAGACTTTCGACATCAGGAGAGTCAACTCTCCATGATTGATATCACTTTCACTAAGAGTGAGTAACTAATGTAGTGAAGTGTTCAGTGTATTAAAAACAATTACCACCACTCGTCAGGAACCGTCCGGTTGTACCACTTACCACTTACCAAAACTGAGATGGCGTTCAACGCTGGGTTGTTAAGACGTACCTATCACATTGACATCCCTCGGTTGACCTCTTAATTTGTGAAAGCAGTTGACCCCGCCTAGTGTTAATTTCTAAAACTTGCTCATAATCCTTACAAGTCTGTGACACAGCTTAAATCTATGTATGGATGGAATACGGCGTCCCCTTCTTTCCCCCGATGTTTGGCAAACAGAGTTCACAATCGAACTCTGTTGTTTGGTTGTATGGATAATTGTCGTTCGATCCTGGCGGGTTTTTGAGGCCACCTGCTATTCAAGGTATAGCTAGCTTTGCGTTCATCCACGATGCTCCAATCAGGGTCACGGTATTCGAGAGCTCGGGCGCATTCTGTAGCCCGGGGCCGTGCGCAACAGATATTAAGCCGAATGGCAACCAGGGTAGTCGGTTGCATGGGACAAAACCGTGAACTTTATTTTTGGGTTGACGTCAACAGTGCTTGTTCAAGCTCTACACTATCGCCTATACGAGAGTCCTGAAACAACATGCCACGACTCTCACAATTTTAGCTCCCGAAGATTAGGTCTAGAAGGTCAAGCTCGTGTATGGCTATTAATGAGACAGTACTTGTGCACTGCAAAGCGACATAAAGGGAAATGTTTGGTCTGTTTCAAACCAGGTGTACCCTTGCGATATCAAATTGTTCCATTAACTTGGGCATGAGACACATGATAAACCCCTTCGGACTTATCAACCTTATTTTCTGTCGTGGGCTAGCGATATTGGGCATGATCATTTGAGTGGAAAATTCAGATATAATATTTCAAGGTGTCGGTCGAAACTGCATTCATGGCTTCAGCCAAATCTGCGTCCTCAACGCATCCTCCTCCATGTACACTGTCTACATGTCCTCCAGCCAGACTTGTCGGACCCTTGAGGACTTTCGGGGTGCCGAAGGCCCCTGCAAGTCGTTAGACGACAAATTTCCTCGCCGAGTACCTTCTTCACAACCTGATTACTTCATAACCGACGTCTTCACTGCTCTTGACGACATCCATTTTAATCCTCAATCTATCACCTTGCAAGACCCCGAGGAGAAACCTCCTCAGAGTATCCACGAACCGAAAGATTCACAACATATAACGCAGTTCGATAACGCGGCCTGCAGCGATATGGCGGCTAGAGACGAGGCGCTCAACCAAAACATATCCTACTTATCTTCATCCAGCTCCGAGTCGGAGGGAAGATTCTGCGACATCCATACGCACGATAATGAGAGGTTCTTTGTAGCCATGACAAATCACCACAAGCTGCAACACGATGTCCAAAAGTGGCTCTCGAAGCTTCCCGATTTATTAGCAACATCTGGCCCGTCTTCGAAGGAAGAAACAAACTTATATGATGAAGGAATTCCGATGTTGAAGTCGGAGCACCCTGAAGATCTTGGGTTGTTTAATGAGACCCCAAGCCCATCTACTACAACTACGAAATGTGAGGAAAGCGATGGCATGTACAAAAGCCTCCAGAGCAACAAAAATCCTAAGCATGATGCTCCGGCGAGTCATGGGGGAGTTCTTGACAGCTATCACTCAGCGTTGTTACACATCCATTCCATAACGACACCTATAGATCAGGGTAGATCAAGTCTTCGCCCATCAATGCGGCGTCATTATCCCCGGGGTTTGGAAGGGGAAGTTCGTGAAGCAAGGTCTGAGATAAAGAAACGACGAGAGAACTAAAGTTCCACTTCGAAGCAAGGCTCTATTCTGCTCTCCAGACACTACTTGGATAGTATGGAGGTTTATTATTACTAGATTCTTCCAGTATAAACGGGAACCAATCTCTACTTGATGACACACATATATATATATATATACTTGCATAAAACCATTGCAAAGACATCAATCATACGATTGAGGGATAAATGAATCAAAGGACAATAGATATTTTGCCGATTGCGCGGCTGAGGTTCCCATCTACCCTGCAGTAGGAAGAGATCCAGCCCGAAGTCGGCACGGGGCCTCCCGAGCCGAGACAGCACATTACGTCGTTAGATGCGAGTCAAATAAGCACTATTCTACATTGGCCCTGGTTAGCGGCTTCGGGTGTTGTCGGAAATTTAAGATGTGTTAATGAAGCTGTCCAAGGACGACAACTTGATTTCGGGTTCGAGAGTCACACCACCTCAACCTGCTATGACAGCCAAGGTGCTCGGGCAAAGGTTGACATAAGTCAATGAGTTCTCATGCCATGTATCAATCTCAAGGCGAAAGCCGCAACCGAGGCGGCCTTAACCGGATCTTATTATGAATTATCCTAGCAGAAAAAATTGCGGGTTTTACTTAGTTGGCGTTGTCTAGTTGTGTTCTCGTTAGTAGAAAAACATTTAAACTTTGTGTATTAGTGTGCGGTGCACGTGCTTAGAGGGACCAGGGGCTGAGTCGGGTACAGGTTGCAAGGGTTGGAAATGTATCGCGCTGGTATAAGCCCCACCCTTTATTTATTTATATTATTTTGTCACAAAATAATTATTATATAAATAAGAACTACCTTTATAATAAAAGGGAATTAAAGGTCTCTATAATTATCGAGATATTTATATATATAAGTGATATAATTAGTACTCTATCTATCTTTCAGACTTGCAGTGGCAAAAGCTGGCAAGTCAGGGCCCGATTTTACACATTGCTAAGCCTTGCAACCTGTAAAGGTTTTATTAAGTAATCTGCTTATGAATGCATAACCCATACGATCGGCTTCCTTCACAAGTGCGGTTATGTCGGATCGAGACGGCAACCTTTGCTACCTTGTACTCTCAATCCATCGCCTGCTGTCCTTCTAGAGTGTAGTCACCAAAGACAAGAAACCTTCACGACCATATGTTCGAGGAATTGCTTTCTGCGCTGGCGAGGATTGCTCCCAATTGGATGGGTTATCTAGCTGGAACTCTTGAGGAAGAAAAACGGGTTGTACTACTAGATGGCGATGGCCTATCATGGGTTGAGGGATGTGACTGGTCCTGGCCTCAAGCACCACGACGTTTCAACTGAGTTATGTGAACTGGCAGGGGCTTCCTGAAAGTCTGTCCATCGATGAACTCTCCCCCAATTATTCAAAGTGAATAATGCGAGTTTCGTAGCTTTGCACAAAGGGTCGATACTGGCAGAATAGTAATTGGTCCTTGCGGATGTATCGTGATCAGTTTCTTGACGCAGACACCGGAAAAATATAGATAAAAACGAATCACAGGTGAACATGACACTCACCATGATCGTTTACCTCTTGGTCTTGTAAGCTGCCAAGCTCGATAGGACCCGGCTGGAACTGTTCTGTGATGCCCGATCGACCTTGGTGCACCTCCATCCCCATCCCCGCCCACAACTACAAGATCCCCATCAAGAGGTGGCATATAGAGTCTAGGACGGCTTAAGCCTTCAAATCACAAAAACGACTTAGAAAAAGTGACTATAGGATAGAATAACAAAGGAACTAAATAAATGACCGGCGGCATTCCGGGCGGATGGCTAGACCGACTCGTATGATATATGGGCCACCTTCTGAACGAATATGGATGAGGATTCATCCCACCGATTCCACTTAGGCAGTTACTTCGTCGGCCGGAACCTCGTGTAGCTGAACTTGAACCGTCTTCTCCAGCTTCGTAGCTTGTTGCCATTTGGAAACACCAACGCCATCTAGGAACAGCTTATCAAGGACATCATTTGAAAATGTTCTTTCAATATCCTCAAGCGTCCAATCATGCTTCTTACCAATAGCTGTCATGAGTGACTGGAACTCTGCGATTTCCTTCTTGTAGTCTTCCTTGGTAAGTTTCTCGATCCAAGGCTTTCCGTTGACCTTGTACGTGTACCATTCCTTGGCCCAATGAGGCTTAATCACCACAGGCTTACCCTGGTTATCTTTGTAGCTAGTCCACTTGTCCAGAACTTGCTGGGCATAAGGTTGCCAGATATCTTTGGGCTCCGCAGCTACTGCCTCGAGGGTCAGGATGCCAATGGCGCAAGTTCCGAGCTTGTTGCCTCGTTGCGGTGCGAGAGTGACATCACTGGATCCCATGATGCGCATCTCCATGGGCATACGCATAGGGGATGTTTTGGTGTTAGCATAGCACGTTTTGATGACATCCCACCAAGCACGTCGCACGTTGGTGTAGTCTCGCTCGTTTGGCTTGCCTTTCTTGGCTTCGAGCTATTAGGCAAGTGAGTAACTTGATCTATACCCAGGAGTGAAAATGAACTAGAACTTACCGGCATTTCAACTTCCAGATTGCGAACTCGAATGTTCTGAACACCGCGCTGAAAATGGAGGGCATTGGGTAACAACGTTCTGATCGTTTTGTCGGTTCCCTTGACATCGTCAAAGTTCTTCACTGCCAACCAAGCTGTTCTCTCGTGTAAGCGTCTTGTTACGAAGTTGAATGGATCAAACCTACATAAGAGAGAAGTCTGCGTCTGAGGCGCAACTTGCAAAGCGTGGATGTGTTTCCCAATCTCCTGGGCCATATTCATAATGGCTGTGCTGGCGACTTGATACAAGGTCTTGGCATCGCTTGGATAATTGACCACATTTTTGGTATCGGTGTCAGTCTTCCAAGTATTCACCCAGACTTGCTGTGAGTAAGGGAACCAGAACCACTCAGCGTAGAAATCCTCATTTGCACGACGCTCAAATTCACGGACTGCGTTGTCCTTTTCCACCTGGGTGCGCTTTTGGCGAAGAGCAGCAGGAGTATCAGAGTCCTTCATCTCAGGTGGTGGTGGAATGGCATCGATAACGTCGAGTTTCACTGGACGCATGACGGCAGTGCACATGGCATCACACTCAAATGTGATGTAAGTGACGACGCCAAGGAGACCAAAGCAACCACTGGCGGCTTTTAGAAGGGTCGGATCAGACATGTTGACAAAGCGTTCCTTGCCATTGACGTCAATGTAGTCAATTCGTCGAACTAGATCGCTCAAGGTAGGGTTGTTGATACCCGCGCCGTGACTAAGAGAGAAGGTCAGTTTGAGAGGTGAAAGCTGTGACTAAAGACTAACCAGATCGTAGCGTTGCTTCCACCAAAGGTAATCTCGACTTCAATAATGTTCATAGGCAAAGTCACATTTCCTGTGTTGATGCACCAGCGTCGGAACTTTTCATTCGTCGTGGCTGTGCCAACTTGCACATACTTCCTACCAGCCTTGAGAGCTGGAGCTCCTACAAATTTGGAATCCGTGATTACGTTGATCTGGTTCAGCTCCGTGTCCTTGGGCTGGAAAAGGTTTGTTGGTACCGAAGTTAAATTGGGCAGCTTGCTAGCATTCCTCTCGGTCAAGGTGGAGATGAGAACATCGCCATTGGTTGATTGGCCCGTCTTGTTATTCCTACCGAAGACAGGTGCCCACGAGTGCCCTAGATGTGGTCAGATGGAAGGATAGCTAGTGATATGAGGAGCTTACGGAATCCGGCAACACGAATGCCCTTGTTGTTGGCAACAGCATCACGTACAATCGCTATGATCTCAGCGACCGTCTCAGGGTAATATGTGACCGTAGGAGTATTCTTGACGGTGCGACCCCAATTTTGAAAGGTCCTGTTTCTGGCTTCCTCACCCTGTCGATGTTAGGGACTGAACAATGAAAAGTGAAAGGATGTACAAACCTTGTCTTTGCCAGGAGGAATTACCTGCTTCGCCATCATCGAGAAGCTCACATTTTGATCTTGGAATGCCTCGATGTGAGAGCTTGTATCAGAAACCACAACTGATGCTGTTTCCTTGATAGCTTCACCAGCCTCTGCAGCAGTCTTATCGCCGTCAATGAAAGCCTGAAGAATATCTCGCGTCTGCGGAGGAAATTGGGACATGACGCCATTGTAGACTTTCTCGTGTTTGGAGTCTCTAAAGACACCGAGAATCCGGCGGTGGAACTCCTCCTTCGTTACATCAACCTCGGTGTTGTACCAGTCATCGATGAGTTGGGGGAGGTTTGGCAGTTCATCAGAGCCCAGGTCCGATCTAGGATCCCTCACGAGATCGCCGAGGTGCTCGATCTTCTCTTGAAGGGTCTTTTCAGACTGTGGGGTGTGTAATGCTGTCGACATGGTGCAGGAATGATTTCAGATGAATTTTTGAATGAGTAAATCTGTTTCTCTGGCTTAGAGGGTATGAGTAAGAAGTATGAACTTCAAGTCGCGCCCCAAGCAGACGGGAGCACAGCATTTATGGACATAGTCCAATCCGCCCATCCACGTTGGGTGAGATATCCCTCTCAGCTTGAGCCTTGGCAACATACCAGTGCTTGAGCTCTGGAAGTGGGCCAAGACAAAAAAGGCGGGCCTAGACTTGCGGGGGATGAGACTAGACTCGATAGACCTGTGACTATCCACTGTGACCGGCCCGCATACACCCATACACGCGCGAGAAACCAAGACAAGGCTGACAATAGTCTCTGAGTAGCGCAGACGTTGTATCAGCTTAGAAAACGGTTTGCGTAAGCGGCTCGGTCCGAAACAGGACAGGCTAAGCCACTAGGAATGTTGGGAACGGAAGCAAGGGATCATCCTAGCGTGGCGGGTAAAGCTGAAAACCTAGCGTGCTATGATGAGGATTCTTAACTTAAATCATTTCCTACCAGTACAAGGGACGGTCGGCATAGACAGAGAAAAAAGGATTCTGTTGCCTAAGTATCACCGCCTCGGTGTTCTAGGTACTGACTAGCAATTGAAGAAATATTGACTGTCGTCGTGCGAGTAGGTAAAATACCCGCATTATTTACGCGTTGCCCTACGATACCTCAACGCTCGCGTCAGCATCAGCCAGCCACTGTGGGGTCTCGAACATATAATGCGACGCCAGATCTCATCGTTATCAAGTTGCCCCTCCCACCCTTCTCATGCTTATCACCCCTCGACCAGTTTCACATGCTAGTAGGTGAGGTTGAACTCAGCTGTGCTCGTGATAAGACAAGACTTTTGTTGCCGGGGGATGCCCATGCTTGTCCGTCCCCCCTCTTGGGAAGTACCTAGTCGTCTTGTTGTCCAGCCACTTGTCACGCTCTAATTAAGAAGAAAACCGGCTCAGTGTCACTGGAATGTGATCGACACTTACTGTGCAGCCTCGTTAAAACGACGATATTCCTGCAATAGCAAAGATCAGCAAGCAACCCCCCACAAATCCGACGGGAAACCAACACGTCTCGGCGTTTTCTTGTCGGAAGGATATACCTGTTATAACATGACCTGCTCATGTAATTGCTTCAAGGCAATCCTCGAACCGGAGAATGGCACTTGATCTTGGGGTCGCGGAACGGAATACAAAATCTGCTTAGCTTAGCTGGCGTTTGTCCTTCCATTCTTCAGGTTGCGATGTTAAGGTATCCCCGAGAAAGTGATTGAGGTAAGATGAAGGATAGAGATGGGAGGTCATCAAGATTTTAGACTAGTCTCGGGATTTCAAGCTGATGTTGGTAATTTAAGATTGGCTATCAAATGCCGGGGCTACAATCTCGGATCAAGTAAGATCTAATTTTGCTTTCCTAAGGTGGAGATTCAGCCCGGGATAACAATAGGGTTAGAGTTATAGTTGTAAAATTTAAGTTATTGTCATAATATAATAGCTAAGCAAGCCTAATAAAGTACATATGATAAACGAGTGGTTCCAGTAATAATAAAGATATTTGATATATATACATATTAGAAGATAAATATAACCCCACTTGGACTACGATACTATTGTAGTTGGGACATTGCAAGCCTTACGTAACTCCTCATCCGACATGCCAGTATCACCAACCCTTGTACCATCGTTACAATATGTACCACTCTGCTCAACAACAAAATCAGCAGCCTCTGCCTCCTCCTTGTTGTCGTCGGTTACATCTTCACATTCCGAAATAGCCTGCGTAACGCGACTGTCCCTAAACACGCCTTGAACAGGATACGAGTACGAATCACCGTTCGCAAAATACTGTGTCATCTAGTGAATTAAACTATTAGTTACTTGGTCGATGTGTAGTCCGAGGAAGAATGAAACTTACCGTGGCGTGGTATTGGATATTAGCTTTGCTTTGGATGGCGACCACTTGGCACAAGGCTGCCTTCCCTGGATCAACTACGGTGTTGACAGTGACCCTACTCATGGTCTAGGTAGACAGTTTTGTTAGTACGTGACAGGTATGGTCTATGAGCAGAAAGCTTACCCGGGTTATATCGGAGTCCTCTCCGCCGTTGAAATCCATCTTGACATTCTTAAGCTGCCACTTGCCAGCGATTTCTCCCTTGACATCACCCTTAGCCCACTCAGGAATACCAATCTTCCACTCGAAACCGCCTCCAATGGTACCCCCAAGCTCGCCGCCCCACTCCTTTCCTTTCTGAGTGTTCCAAACGACCTTGGTACCTTTCTCGACTTGGAGGTAGAGATCGATTCCCATTTCGACGGGTTTGTCTTCTCGGCGGTTATACACAACGTGAGAGGTCCTGACAACTTCCATCTGGCGATCCCTGTGGAATGTTAGTGGAATAATACCAATACTGGCTGACCGGCAACGAGACATACTCAAACGGCATCGAGTTGAGCTCCTCGAATGTTGGTACAAAGTTGGGTTCGCTAAGAGTGACTCTCTCAGGCCTGCTCTTGGAGAACATCGGTGTCATGTATTCAATGACGTCTCCCGCGTTAAGTTGAATACCTAAGAGCATTCCCTGATCCGAATTGCCGCGAGGGATTCTTTGCATGGCAGGCGGTGTGTCTGAGTAACCTCCTGCATCAAGTCGACAAGTTGTATCACCGCCACACTTATTCGACATCTCGAGTTTGATTCGCCCGACAGAGCTGTGCCAGCCACCATCATGCATGGAGAATTCTTCGAAATAGTCGCTCCAAGGATTCCACTTCACAGTACCATAGCGATGTTTGCCGTCATCTGCGACTTTCTTACCTGCTTCCTCGATGGTACCATCTGTGTAAACCACCCGAATATAGCGGAGAGAACCTGAACTCGCCACTGCTTCAATCTCTTTAATGAAGACACCCTTGTTCCACTTAGCCAAGCAATAATCCTCACCACTTGCACTTCTTCCCACTCGAGTAAGAGGTGTAAGCATGAAGTCCGGCAATTTCTCGCAGTTTTCCGAGGGAATGGGAGGTGAGTTTGATTCGTCAGATCCGCCTCCTCCGCCAGATCCGCCTCCGCCAGTATCGCCTCCTCCAGGAGTCTTCGGGGGGAGGATAAGGTCTGGCTTCTTGATTTCGGAGCTATCGTCGCCGGATCGGTTGCCGCCACAGATGTTGTATGCGCTAATAGCTGTGTTGGGAAAGGTTGCTTGAATGCTGTGAAGATCGGCTCTTCCATCACCGTTGAGGTCCGGAAAATACTGACAGGAACCGGCATAGCTACCTCCATAGGCTGGGAAGGGACCTCCACGTTCCTGAATCTCCCAATGGTATCGGGACCCAGCGATGTCTTTGCGACCCTTGTTGTAGTAGACAAAGGCATCCCCTGAAAACTTCTCGACCCAGATGGCATCATCACGCCCATCACCATCGACATCAGCAAAGTGCATATTGGCGCGATCATGCCCCTTACTTCCAAAGAACTGGTCGATATATGTCCAGGAATTCTTCGAATCCTGTGTCCATCCCCAGATCCTACCGTTCTTCTCAATGCAAAGATAGTCGCTTAGTCCGTTACCAGTGACATCGGCGAACTGGACAGGCAAATCTTGAAAACCAATGCCGCGCTTCTCAGGACAGTAGAGCTCCGGCGCTGGGTTAGCAAGGTATTGCCAATTAAAGCCGCCGCCAGGGGTGTAATTGTTCTTCCAAACAGAAATATGGTTCTTGTTATCAGGATCGACCCAGACAATGTCACACTTGCCGTCGCCATCCCAATCTGTAAGGTGAAGGTCTCGTCGATCCAAGTCACGAGATGGCTTGAAGAAGGCTTTTTGCATAGGACCCCAGTAGCTGTCCTTGTCCGTGATGAAGTTTTTGCCAGCGTTGGGATAAAAGTCCATCTCTCCCTTTGACAAAACCCAGACATAGTCGTCGCGTCCGTTTCCTGTCATGTCGCAGTACTTGTTTCCGTCGCCCTTGAGCTTCGTGCCTCCGTATCCCTTGTTCTTCCAGACCCTCATCTTGAATGTGTGCTTGCCACCACTTCCCTTGGAGTGTTCCATGTATACGTAGTCCTGCTTGCCAAGAAGCCCAAAGTCTTGGGGTTCACCATAGATTCTGGCGAAATGGATCCTATTCCGGATTCCCTTGGCAAAGCCGCCTGCGTGCGTAGGACCTGAAGTCTTGCCTTTGTAGTAACCTGGACGCCAGGCTACCTTCAGGCCATTGCCTTCTTGGCCAACACCACAGCTGCGATGGTTGGTCCACAGAAACGTTTCGCCTTGGTCGCCTACCCAAGCCCAGTCATCACGGCCATCGCCATTGATGTCTTCAAAGCGAGTACCGTCCAAGTTACCCATGCCCTTTCCTTCAAATCTCTTTCCAAGAGACTGCCAATACTTGGGCATATCGTCGATCCATCCGTTGCGCCAGACGTAGACATCGCCGTTATCAGCAAGCCCACAAAAGTCAGCGCGGCCATCACCATCGATATCAGCTAGCCGGACTTTGCTCTGAGGATATTTGGAGTCGGCAGCTCTCCACAAGCCCTTGTAGACAAAGGTAGGAGGCTTGTCGCCGCCTCCGTTGCCTTGGTTGATACTGGCATAGACAGCACCGTCGGACCCGATACAGGCAAAGTCGTCGAGTCCGTCGCCGTTAAGGTCGATAAAGACAACTCCCTTAATCTTACAGTTATCATGGACGTCCAGATCAGTGTTGATCTTGGTGAACTTGCCGCCGCCATCGTTCCTTCGGACGGCGTAAACCACGTTACCCGCAGAGTTCTCAACCCAACCAAGAAGATCGTCTCGGTCTGAGCGAAAGATACGGGCAAAGAACCACTGGTCTCTATCCCAATCACTCGTGATGGTCATTAGGGTACCCATCTCTTGACTGTCGTGTTCGTAGGTGCCGTCGTCATAGCCACTGCCTCTCTGGGTCTGAGAACCAGCATTGATGCCATCACCAGGGCTCTTGCGACATGTTTTGCCCGAATCACCTGCTACATCCGCTGGTAGGGGATCGGAAATCTCATCCTTGGCTTCTTCGAAAGCTGACCAGAGTGCGCCGGCCATCTTTCTGAAGCCATAATCAGTTGGATGCGTACCATCGTCCAAATCCGCCAGCGTCATAAAACCATCTAGATCTGCGAGGAAGATAGGCTTTCCTTGCTTGCGTAGCTCCGAAACCACAGCGCGATACTTTGTGTTGACGGGGCCGCGCCGGCTTTCAGCGTCGGGCTTGTCGACTGGGAGGATGGTAGAGAGGATGATGACAGTCTTATCAGAGATGTTTGACCAAAGATCCAGCAACATTGACTTGAGTCTCTCATGTTGGTTGCCCGTGTCAATGTTGTGTACTAGATCGTTCGTTCCAGCGTTGATAACGATAAGATTAGGCTTGTACTTGTAGGAAAGCTTCGAAGCGTCGTGGACCTGCGAGACGACATAGCCAGAAGTTGCTTCCACATCCTATTTAAAGCACCGATGTTAGCCCAAGAAAGGTGAATACAGGCCAGGTTTCTTACGTTGTCTTTCATTGAGCCGCCATTTTTGGTGCCGACCATGTCAACTTTGTAACCGGAATAACGAAGCTGATCTCGCAGCAACTTGCGGAAACTAAATGATGGACAAGGGTTAATTGGAATCACGTATTGGGAAAGTTAGTTGACTAACCCATTTCCATCGCTTGATCCTACACCGAAAACAATCGATGCTCCGAGGGCCATTACCCTGAGATCAGGAAGTGCACGCTTCTCGAGCGCTTTGTGTTCCTCCTGGGCTTGAGGTAGAGCCGTGTGAGACCGAGATTGAGAATGAAGGACATGGTGAGGATGTGCGTAAACGATTGTATTGATGAGTAATAAGAAATGCAATAAAATTCTCCAAGAGGAGGTAAATGAGTGTGTCAGCTTCATAGTTGGTAAACCATGAAGATGCAGCGAAACTGTATGCTGTGTCCTCCATGATCATCGTGAACATCACATTCATTTTGTAGTCTATTCTCTTTGCCTTCCTGGGCTGATGGTGGATGCACTAATTTCGACTACTATCTTGGCGTAAGATTTTGTGGTTCAACCAGTTTATCAGGCAAAATAGAACGTACCTCCCTACGACTTGGAATTTAACCCACTGTGAGCTATTCTCGATAAGGTGCTTTCCCGAAGGTAACGTCGCGCTTATTCAATCCTTTGCTACCTTTAATGGGCATCGTTAGTATGCTAGTGCGAGCAGTCACAGCCCTGTGGCCATAGAACTCCAACCTGATGCGGCAGGTAGGTTTTGGGACTTTGGACGAGGATACATTCGCCTATATAGTGGGCCCCTAAGAAATTTTGAGGCAGACAATACTTCTCACTGAGACCTCGCGAATGGCCTGTCAACATGTGACTCTCACACGAACCATTATATTATAGGGCCGCATAACAGATACATCGCTTCTATGAAGATTATTTAGTAGATTTTTTAAGACCCGAAATAGCTCTTTCGAAAAAAGACTTGCCTTTCTATAGTATGACACCTTTGTACCGCGCTACCAATCCATATTCACAGTTCAGAGTTTATTCCATTGAATCCTGGCCACTATTTGTTGTGCACGCTGAAATGCTTCTCTTTCGCTCATAGAGAGATGATATTTGTGGGTAATTAGACAAGGGGACTTTAAGCTTGAATATCCGCTTCTGACATGACCCATAGTTAATTAATGGATTAGACTATTAGCCCTCCCCTTAAATTCTTTTACTTTACCCAAGGATGCTGTCGCCTGATATTGTGTTGTGATGGTGTCTTGATAACTAACTACCTGGCTGTGCCGCCAAGGATCGGCCAAGACGGGCCAAGTGCCGTTTCCCGTTACGCTTAATTCGGAGCCCTCGCATGTCCATGTCCGTCCCACTTGGAAGGGTTAATTTGCCCAGATTTCCAAATCGCTTAGGATCTTTATTCTATCAAGAAGTCGTCTAAGAGGGTGGGTAGTATAGTAAAGACTTAGTTTACTTAGTTTTATATTAATAATTCCCAACTGTCGGATTGAGCTTTTAGTATGTAGTTTTCCCGACCCTGAAAGAAATGCCTCCTTATCATGTAGGATCACAACTTGCCGGCTGTTTTCGAGGCCCACCTTTCCGGCGGCACCTCGTGCGTGGTAGTGTTCGCTTGTGCTGGGGCTTTGGCGTACCCTCCGAACTCTCCTCTAGCTAAGCTAGCAAGTAACTAAAGAAGAAACATCCAAATCCATCCCAACAAATGAGACCCAGTATCAGCAATACTAAGCAGTAATTGGAAGCAACAACTTAGACGCAGTGGCCTCTGAATGGCCAATTGTATGAACTGCCGCCCTGGCTGTCGCGCCATATGCCTGATTTTCCCCGGTACCCAAGTTGCGGACATAGGCAGGATGCGCTCCGCCAGCAACTATCACGCGGATGCGCATTCCCTTGCGAAAGACATGTGCGCAGTCCGAGAGCGCAAGACTCAATGGCTCTGGTCCTCTCGCGGGATCCAGACGCTTATACACATCGCTTATCCGTGTAGATCTTCGGCTGCTATCAACTTCACTCAAGCGAACCAGAACGTCCACGTATGGGTGATCGCTAGAGTGATACAAGTTGATCTGTGGCTGGCCACAGACCTCTAGGTCACTGTCGAGTGGTATGCTATCAAAGACCGCAACATCGGAGCGTTGTGCAAGCAGGGTGTCGTCGTAACTTGCAGGGGTAATATCGTCAAACGGGCGAGGCATGCCGATATGAGGGGTGGCGTTCATGGGATCAAATGTGAAACTAGAATTTGACTCCGGCTCAGTTGGTTGCTCTTGACTCAGGGCTTTGTTGGGAGCTAAGAAGAGCTGTCGGTTTGAACGGGGTGTGGGCGGCCAACGGGGGAGATCTCGCCATTCTTTGGCACCTGTGACAAAAATTCGACATTGAGATGTCCTAGGGTTGCCGCCGCGGCCAGCAAGGTGATGCTCAATAAATTTGTAGCCCTCGACTAGCGCCGGTGCTCGCTGCGAGCCAAGATGGGACCACGGACCGATAGTCAGGGAAGTCGGTGCACCCTGCTTGACCAAGACACTATGCTGGCTCATGACCATTGGCATGACACTGTCGTTCCAACCCGTAGTCTGCAAGATAGGAATTTTGGCTTTCTTCAGTGCAATACTCTGGTCAGCGCTCTTCCAAAGCGGTTTGGATAAATCACTGTCACTGGCCAATTCCTCCAGCCAAGTTGGGGTTTTGTTTTGTAAATGTTTGTTAATACCATCCATGAAAGGTACAGAGTCATAAACAGGCTGAAGGGCTTGAGGTTGTTTCTTGATGTAGGCTAAGCCTGGCGTGATGCCTCGCTTGGGAGCAGTCATAATATCTGCCCAGGCCAACATATGTGCCTCCATTGCTCCTGTTCCCCAGGTAAACCTACCAAAGTCGACTGGCCCGGTACTGATGACCGCAGCCTTCATGTCGGATGGCGGATCAGTGAGAATAGCCCATTGGGTATGTCCGAGGTAAGACCCTCCAAAGGTAGCGAAAGATCCCGTGTACCAAGGCTGCTCTCGCATCCACGCAACAGTCGCATAACCATCTTCCGCTTCATAAACTCCAGGCACAACTTCTTGACCATCAGAAGGATCTGTGCCTCGGCAAGCGGCAAGCAACACTTGGTAGCCTCGCGAAGCGAACATGCGTGCATTTCCAAGAGCCATGAGAGGCGCGATGCCATAAGAGGTTCGCACTAGAATGGTACCATGGATTGGTGAGGTGGTTGGCTGGTAGAGATTCGCTGCCAGCTTCACGGATCCAACTGGTATCTGCAGGAACTCAACAGTATAGCTGCATGTTTCCCCAGGTAATCCGGACCACCAGCCTGCAAGCCGGTCGACGATGAAGGTGATCCAACCGCGTTCAACGGGAGCCATGATTTTAGAATTGTTGATTAAGGAAGGTATGTGAGGGATGGTTGATGATGCTAAGCTATTGTCAGCGTTATAGCTAAGAGTGCATGTTGGATTAAAGTGCTGACAGATGACGTGTTGCGGCTTGCGGAGTTGACGGACTTCACGTATTAAGGTAGCATTGCCCGAACTAAAAGCGACGTGATCTTCAGCCTCAAGATCAGCCGGCTCTCCCTCAAAACTGGTCGACTATGGCTTTACGTGACAGACTTTTCCTTACACAAATAACATTTGAATTTTTTGTCTGTTCGAAAGTTCCCAATGTTAGTTCTTCTTGTGTAACAGTGATCACTCCACGCACACTTTGTTCGTTTGGGTCAAGGCTAATCAGCTGATTTATTCTATCCTGCGACAGCAAGAGACTCGATAATATGGCAACAAACGCAGAGTTCACCCTTAAATACCCCCGGGCCCTTTATCACGCCCAAGGGTCGCTCTTAGACCTTTCTAGAGCACACTTGGTCGCTTCATCAAGATCCTCCACTGGCAATCCAAGCAAGCTGTTCAGAAGTTTCTTGTCCCCAAAATTACCACACCCGTCAGGGAAAAAGACTCTAGTATACATCATCTTCGCAAAGCCGATGCGTTTCCCTTCTTTGATATCCGACAGGCCGTTGGAGTATCGCTCCTGGCTGGATTCTTTGGCAATATCCCAATCATTTGCTACAGTATTAGTCACCCGTATGGCAGAACTCAGCATATCCTTTTGCGATACTTTGAAAGAGTCCACGTAGACTACCTTGTTCTTAAGTTCTTCAAGACTCAGACTTGGATCGTCGCTTCCGCTCAGAGTGGGAAGGCTTAGAATGGCGGCCACAGCGCGGCCGATCTGTGCTTTTTAGTAAACAAATAGCATTTTCCCATTATTCAAAACAGCATACCTGAGGCCATGTTGATACCGAGATGGCAGTCTCTCCCTCATCATAGAATGTGGCCTTGCGATTGCGGAAATCTATACCAAACGCGGCGGGTACGGCTAAACTCCATTCATACCAAAACCCTGTTGATAGGCTGATGTATGAGCTTTTCCCAATTTCAGCAATTGCTTTACGAGCCGCCACTTGGGTGTAAGAGTTAGTGTCGGGAGCTCAGGCACATCCTAAGTGAGGATGTCATTACCTTTAGACTTGAAAATAAAAACGTCATCGACCAGTTTCTGATTGGCAGTATCTGGCGACCAGTCATTGGGCATTATCCAGGGCACTCCGGCCTCTCCAGCAGCTTTGATCAACGCTTTCTCTGCATCATGGGATGCATGGCCGCTCAGAGTGATAATTAGCGCGTCCTGGCCCTTCAATGCTTCGATGAGGGTTTCCGGTGCTGAGTAGTCCACTCTCTTGACTTCAACATTCTCGGGGAATTTGGTGTCGCTGTTCATTCGGGTGACGGCAGTAACGACATGCTTTCCAGTCTGGAGTAGTTCTTTGGCAATGAAGCTACCGACATGACCGCCGGCCTTGAAGATCAGTGTTAGTTTGAGTCTAAGTAATCTGATGTGCAACTCACACCAACAATAGCGACGTTTCTGATGAACCTCGGATCGTGCATATTGAAACTAGTAAATTGTTCAAGTCTGTGTAGTGCTATCGTTTCTTTTATCGAGAATTAAGCACACTGTCCGGCTTTTATATTGTTCATTCGCATCAGCTACGTCTTCCATAACGGATGTAACTGGTCTACCTCCATTCAAGGTCGGAGATAAGCGCATCCTGTCCAAATCCCCGTGCATGTAAGACCGTGCTTTGTTAGCAGAAGCTTTAACCCAATCAGCTATCCAAAAGAAGGTTTAGTGCCCCATCTGTCTCGCACACTGTCATTGGGTCGGAGTATGATCTACTCCGTTCTCCGACTGTGTACTAGGATCGCTGCTCGCTAGACCTCGGTCTACCAATCAAAATCGTTCTTTAAAGAGCATGGACCTTCGGGGACGGAACCTTGCTCTACCCAGTGGAGTCAAGTCAAGAAAAAGGATGCTCTGAGCTCAAGCTACCTACCCTAGGTTGACTGAAGCCACTTATTAATTTCCCTCTCTGGCGAACCCAAGGCAATGGAATGAGTAGTTAGTATAGGGGAACAAATTTTGTTTCTATTGTCTCACTTTTTATATAATCCAAGTAACAAGTCTTGCGGGTAAGGCTCAATTAAGGCCACGACGTTAGCCACGCCGTGAAACCTCTTTAGTATGCCGCACACTTCGAAAGAAGACGCGGATCGATCCCGGCCAGTCTATAACGATTGTTCAGATTGAACACTGCCTGAAAAAGCATACACAAAAATTCGATTGTGTAGATAGTGGACAGAAAGGAAAGGACATGATCAAAATGAAAAGTACTAATAAAACGCCCGTAGAAGTAACGACCAGAACATAGCTCAAGACTATATAGATGTTAATAGTTTGTCGTTATTTTGCAACCAGACTATCAAAAGATATCCAGCGGCAAAGACTTCATTCTGGGGTCTAATATGCAGGACATCATCGATGAATGCTTTTGTAACGGTGTCACAGAGCAACCCAGCTACTTCCTGGCATTTCATAATATGACAGGTCGATCGATAATACTAGATATAACGCACTCACCTTGAATTACACTAAAATCTCCAAGGTAACATTACGGTAGGTTTAGTACATAAACATAGTTTTAAAATCTTTTGACGGGGCCTCCTCACTCTTTTCGTCTTGGTATCATTCGCCAAATATGGGCACCAGTCATGACAAGTACAAGAGATTTACAGCATGTTCGGTTCATTCCCGGTGCAATCTGGTAATGGAAAAAGGCTGTTTGGGACAGATATAGCAAATACTATTGAAAAATACACGGGAAAGCGATGTTCGAGAATATCAATTTCGACAACATGAATCACATAACTGCTGCTTTTTTATTATATTCTCCATGCAACAGTTTAGAACTTTGGCTGTCCACACTTAAATGCTGGTCTAACTCTCGTAAAGCCACTTCTAAGAAAAAACTCATTTGCATTACTCGTTTATTTAAGAATGCTATCGTAGGGGCACATGAGTTGGGGCAGCCGGTTGTGCGCCAATCGTATGGCTTGTATAGCGGACTGAATCAGAAACAGCTATACAGCCACCTATGAGGCCCACCTTCTATGCGCAGATGGCAGCAGTTAGGGTAACAGGGCTAGGGCAACCGTAGACCTTCTTCATGCTGGGTGTGCTATAGCAGCTTGCATCATTCGCCTTGCAATCGAATTTCTTGCATCCGGCGCCGGGGCTCAAAGTGTTGTGCTTCTTGGCGAAGGGGTTACCATATTGACTGAGACGTTAGCATCACACTTCAAAATCTGTTTGAGAACAAAACATTGAGGTTGTGAACTTACGTGCTGAACTCGTCTAGAGGGTAATGTTAGCTAAGGTCCATCTCAGCAAGCACCAGGGTATTGAACTTACAGTAAACATAGTTAGGCTTAGAAGTCGAGGAATAGCCAAAGAAAAGAGGGTTGGTGAGTGACCTGGTGGTAGCAATCTTGACAGTCTAAATTGTAAAGGTTGAAGTTAGTAACGACCATAGGTCAAACCAATAACCACATATTAAAGGAATAGATAAAGGGATATACGAACCGAGCCAGAGGAACGCAAATTCTCAGAGAATCGCTGTCCAGGCTTAAGAGTAGTTAAAGGACCAGGAGATCCGCCGTTGTAGGGCCAAGACTGAACATAGATGGTGGTAGAGCAGTCGTTAACGACAACGGCCTTGTTAGCAGCAGTGGCGCTACTGATGGTGGCGGCAAGGGCGGCGAGGATGCTGAACTTCATTTTGACTGTGCAAGTGTTGACTTAATTGGAATGTAGGAGTAAGACAGGTGGTGATGAGAGGTGAGACATATAGGTAGAGACCAGCCGTTATTTAACATGCGCCCTTGATTAGACGTCCATCAGTGCTGTTGGTCGGATACGAGCTCGTTTGAGATGGTGGCGTCATATGATCATCTACACGAGCATTATGTTTTCGAGTATATGCGGAGAAATCCAGTTCGTTTCTCGTATCAGTTGGCTTTTGCAAGTTAGAAAACCTAAAATTACATCCAGAACAAGATACTATACTTAATGCGTCACTCAGTCCCGTGTACCGAAGTAGCCGAGCATTCAAGCCACTTCCCGATCCGGGGACCCGTGCCTGGAGCCGCCAGAAAGCTTCAAGAGTTGCATACCACAGCATATCCAAAATTTCGATTAATCATGATAGATAACCAATGAGTAAGGACAATGCAAACGATAAGGAAAGCCCCACCATTTCCTTCCGCATTGACTTTATACTAGCCAAATGCAGGTCCATAACTTTCTAGCTGGATTGTTGGTAAGAACTATATTCTTGCTTCCCCGCTGTAGCTATACGAAGAACTAACAGAACAGTCCCCAAAGATCGACAACAGCGTCCGATGAAATCAAGACGTCTGGTTTTGTCGGCAGAGTGGCAAGTTATCGATAAAAATCTCCACAATGTCTACCCCAATCACACGTACTAATAAATCAGGCCGAGTTGATACGCTCTGATAGGGAAAAATGTCTGCCGAAAGCCTCCGTCTCGAAGCTGTTATAACCGTGGCGCACGGGGATCACGAAGTTGATCATGCTCAACTTTACCTTCTGTCTCCGGTAAGACCTGTTTCCTACCTTTATTCGAACATGTGGGCTGCTGAGTATATGAAAAGCTGGGTCCCGACGTTTCAAGTGTCTTACACGCCTGAAGTCGACAAGCAATCCGCAATAGCGTGATTACCAGCTTATGATACGACCCTCATAGCAACAATGGCGCTCGGAAAAGACCTTTGCGTCACTCAGTATCGCGAGGTAGAAAGTGGGTTCATATCAAGCCTGCCAGTCATAAGCAGAAGCTCCAACCAGTCCAGCAGAGCTTGTTCTTTACCTCAACTGCCAGCAAAACCTCAACATAATCCACCGCGTCATAGACAAAACCAAGGAACACACTCACAAGCTAAAGATTCTGGGCCTGGTGCTGAGAGTTAAAATAATCCTTTCGTTTCGAAGGGAGCTATTATCCGAATTATGGCTCGCGGCGGGGGGATCGCGCGCCTGTAGACTCATGGCGCTACTATATCCTAAAGAGCCAGCTCCAACGTGTCTCAAGCATTCATTGTGAGGTTTTGCACGACACTCGACGGCGTATTGTGCCAAATCAGTATTCAGGTTATTTACTGTAGCCTGAGAATTCAGTCAGCAAGTCCTATCCAGCGAATTAACTCGTCCGTTGAAACTACCAGTGAGGTAAAGGCAATTCCAACTTGTCCTTCACTAAAAGATGGGCAAGCACCTGGCTTCGAATACCAACCACCTGCGTCGATTCCAGACGTTCGGCTGGAAATGAGTAAACATCACAGTATATTATGTATGGGTATTCCTCAAGAGATTAGTGCGACCGACACATGCCCCTAGTTTAAAAGGGATGTTACGGCACGCCTTATATCTAGGAGGTATGTCTTAGAAAACAAAGTCTATCCGTAGTAAACAACTGCATCGCATTGCCAAGGGACTTAGCCCTCTCAGGACGATGCAGCTAACTATTGCTCGTCCGAAACTTGATAAGACGTTCCGACCAGCGAAGATTTCGGGGTACCCAATCATATCAACCAGCCATTTCACTACCGTAAAAGACTGTCGTTTTCCCTTTTCTTAATACAAATCATTGTGCTCTGCATCCGAAATTCCTTTGTTATTGAGATCGGATTAGAAAGTCGACTCCCATTCATGGAATAAGTGTTGCTGTAATGTAGGTAGCTTGAAGACCATAGCATTGTGGGTATTTAGGCTTGACTACTCAAAGATGGAAAATTAAACTGTGTTTCTTGTTGTTGTTCAAGCCGGCCTTCTTCAATTTAAGTGGTTGCTGATCGGATTTTCTATAGATGATTAATCGATGGTATGTTCTATTAATTACAGAATCTAAGAATGAGATATTCGGTGGTAGAGCCAGGGTATGTGTTCCTCTATTAATGCTATGTGCATACGTAGGAGAAGGGAATAAGCCGTGCTGCTCTACCTGGCGTCCGCGCAGTATCCTTGGAGGCCCTTTAGGCCACAGTAGTAATCGAACTCATCGCCTCCCATGTGAAAGCCCCATGAGAAGCAAGCAGGAGTACCAGACCATCCATCCAGGGAGTAGGTATCCATCTTGCCTAAAATCCAGGTTAAACGTCATGATCGGGTCTGATCTTTATTTGGCCACTTACAGTCAGGGCACTTATCCCATTTCTTGTTACCAGTGTTTCGACGACTATAGCGGTCACAAGCATACTTCGTAGCCTGAGTGTTGAAAGTCCACTGGTTGTCTTAGTTCTCACGGCGCCCAGTCAATAAAGGGCAAGACTTACATATGGATCCTGAACGGCATTTCCCTTAAACTTCTTTCCACAACCACAGAAGTTGTGGGTGTCTGCCAGCACAGATCCAAAACTGGAAAAGGTCAGTGTAAAGGACATGACGGAGAAAAGAAGTAAAGAAAGAGGGGAAGAAAGAAAAAAAGAAAAAACTTGTGAAACTTACAAAAAGGCGACGGGAATTAGAGTTGATAGCTTCATCTTATTGCGTTGGTCGGATAATATCGCAGGATAGTATTAGAGGTAATAATTCCGTTACTGGCTTGGACTGAATCTCAATAGCTAGATATTCCACGAACAAATCCCAACTTTTAGCTAGATATTACTATAGTTATATATATTTGTTATTGTATATGTGGTTGCATTATTAGACAGGACTTTTCAGAAATGAGCTTTTGCCTAAGTTACGAGCTGTGATAAAAACTAGTAGTAAAGTTTGGCCTGTCGTTTCATAATTGCCTAGTTGAATAAACTTTGGATCTAATGCTAATAAAACCAGATATTTAATTATGTCTTCGTATAATTCCATGCTAGCTTTCGGGCCTGCCGCCAAGACAGGGATAGAGAAGCGTTCAGCTGATTAATGACCTATGACCTAGGTTATGTGGGCCGTTATTTGTGGCGCTTGTCAGTCACTTTAGCCTTAACTTAACATTACTGACGTCAGCCGCAAATAGCTGCCAGTAGTGCCACTATATGTTTATGAGCATGTATTTGTTACTTCTTAATGTGGACAAACAGTTTGCAAACATTGTAAAAGAGGGAATTCATCAAGTGATAGTGATGGATACACTACTTTGGGTTTGCAAAACTTGAACCTAGAATTATTCGATGGCTGTCTAGCACCCGCGGAAAGGGCACATGTCCTAAGCTTATGTTGATTCCATTGCTCGGTATCTAATTTGCCTTTTGCCTGTTTCTTATCATTTAATAAAGTGCCGAATCAAGAATATTAACAAAAGTTCCTCACTTCCTACCCAGGTCCTTGCGTTCTTGGTTTTTCTAAGCCTATATTACTATGGACCCAGGAGTAGTCCAGTTGAAGCTTGGACTATCAATCAAGCCATTTGAGTTCGACTAAAGCGGGGACCTAAAAGTCTGAATGACACGTTTTTGCTCTCCACGACTTGAATGGAGCACTAATGCAATATGCATCTCGTATTTCAATCTATCTTCAAAGCTGAAGATTGGAGTAGTAAATTTACCAAGGACTATCATGACGCGGCATAAGTTTGGCAACGCTTCCAGGTTGGTCAATGCATTGGTCATTCACTCACTCTTTTGCGTTAGAATCACTTTAGTTAGGCTATGCTTGAGTTCAGTCCTGAAACAGTCATGGCTAAAGGATTCAATCAAACCTTAGCAAGGGCTCTCTTGGGCTACGAACTTGGAATCTTTCTGTGAATGTCTTTAACAACTCACGAGATGCTAAGTTTGGTCTGTTGGCGACTGTGCCTTGGGCACTGGTTGGATCGGAGGTTCGGAGTGTCCGAAAATTCCGAACTGTAATTACAACTGGTGGTTTATGTTAATAGAGGGTTAGGATCAAGGTGAGTATAAAGACCTGACTGAGTCTTCATAGGGAGCATATTCTTTACTACCAATCTACATTCATTTCACACACTCTCTTCACATTCACTCTTTCTTTACAAAACTATCGCTGAACATCAACAAGATGCGTCTGAACTCAGTTGTCATTCTTTCCCTCCTTGGTGTTGCCACCGCCTCTCCCGTTCCTGTTGACAGCTCGTCTGTTGTCGATGCCGAATTCAAATTCGATCAGGATCTCCTAGAGGCTGACTACAAGGTGGCCCTGGAGAAGGTCGAGGCTGACTCCCACTTCACCAAGCGCCTCAATACTCACAGCGCCAACAACGTGGGCTATGGAAAGGCCATTGCTGCTGCCGCCGAGGCCACTTATAAGCAGGTCAAGGCCATCTCCAACTGGAACAGGGTACGAGTTTTAGGTTGTCATGAAGATTTTACTCGAGGCTCAAGACTAATATCGATTCTCAGGCTAGACAGGAATTTGTCAAGGGTGGTAAGATACGGCTTTGTTCTTCAATCAGAAGCTGATGCTAACATTCCTTCTACAGTGACACAGATCATGATGGATCATAACCCTGATCCCAAGACCGCTGTGGCCGCTATCTGCTACAACAAGGGGTACGCAATCAAGGACCCTAAGAACATCTATGGTCTGCGAAGCGAGGATCTTTCCATTTGGCCTGCCAAGACTGAGTCAGTTTTAACACTAGTCTATTACACGATAAACGATACTGACTCTTTCCAGCTACGATTGCTTCTACATGGGACGAGGTAATGCCTTCTGGTCTCAGGGTGATGGCGGCTCCGTTAACGTGAGTTCTATTTACCCCCCAAACCTACAAGAAGAGACATTAACTAACGAGGATAGCTTTGGACTCGCTGGCAACGCGGAGTATGCCGGTTCGATGACAAATCTGATCTCTACTGTTAATTTGAGGTTGATATCCTGGCCTGGAATCCCTAGATAAGCTGGTAAAAAAAGCCTATTCTATCATGAAACTTACATGTTACTCTTCCTTTCTACGAAGAAGACTATTCTACCTTTACATTTTCATATGATATTCTTTCCTATATAAAGTCTCAGCTTCACCGTTCTTGAATAGATGAAGCACCGTATAGAATTCTCCTTTCTCTTTACTCTCGTAGGTTATAACACTCAAGGACTGATGTCGAAAGGAAATCTACAATTCCCGTGCATCGCATTTCTCATGACCAAACTGCATAGTCACGATAGACGTTGGTATTACATGCCTCTTGTCGGGGTCGACCAATCAGGTTATATTGGCAGTGGTGAGAGTGACAAGAGAGGTGATTTTGGGAAAATAAGTAAACAGGAGAGGAAGCTAGTTCAATATGGAGGGGATCGGAATTCATGCTTCATTCCAGGCCTTGGCTAGAGTTACCTAGGACTTTGGTCCACCTATTGATGATAGGCTGGACACAAAAGACTGTTATTGGAAATACATCGTGTTCCGATTTGATGAATACACTGCTGTTATGGGGATACAACGGCTACCTATGTCCTATGGCTCTGCTTATAATCCTGCGCCCGGCCTCGCCGTAATGATTGTGGGTTGGCCGTGCACTATTCTTGGATGTGCTCAGGTTGAAGATGCCTGAGGCACTAAAACCAGGTACTCCTATAAAATAATCATTGGAACGATTTGACGCCGCCTAGGAGATGTTGGAAAGAACACGGGATTCGGAACGAATACAGCTCAATGATAAACCCCCTGGTCTCTGGCTGTCTTTATTACTAGATGATTGGTCATTGAAACCTGCAGACATGTTGGTGGATGGAATGAACAAGAACGGTAGAAATATGCAGGGATAACGAATACGGTATTATGATTCCAAGTTCCGATGACCCCCTTGATCTTGGCGTTTCTACGTGACTAGCCCCCACATTTCTCCCCTCAGTAGGGTCGTCTAATAATCGACCAATAAGATTCTGGTCGTTAGATCAACATGAATCCAGATCTAGAAAGAATTGTCTGGGCTGAAACATGTCTTCCCTCCCTTGTTTCGACCCATTCAAGTTTATACCCAGGATTTTGCTTCACTTCAAATTCTTCGAATTAACATCGCCTGGTAGCATCTGCAGTATTAACGACGTTAGACAACGATGAGGAGCTCTACCTTGCTAGCCGTTCTCATAGCAAGCATAACTGCGGCTCAACACAAAGACTACGAATCGATCGAGGAAGATGTATGGTGTGTCACTTACTTATCTACCTACCTGGCACGGGCCCCAACAGTGGTGGCCCTTCGCCTTCGTCTGATGGAGGAATAGATGTACCAGACGCGGACAAGACGGAGACAGGCAGAGTTCCAGTGCCTCCGTCAATTCGGCCGACATTTGGCAGGAATACGTCAATTGCTATGACTCGCACAACCACAAGTACGTTTTGCTCAGGCCTCGTAACCTGGAAGAAACCATTGACACGTTGGCCAGCTTCAAGATCCTCACTTGACGATGAAGAGGCCTCTAGTGTGCCTGAGTTTCTTTCAAGATCTTCAGAATTGGATGTGTCACAACCAAGCAGTGAACCGACAGAAACGCAGTCAGACTCCGATGCATCACCTTCAGATCGAACAGCAGACGCTGTTTCAACAACCAGCGCCATCGTCGAACCAGATGGCCAAAGAGTCATTCTTCTAGTGTTGCTCCCCGACAATGAAAGGCGCAGGAACGAGATTAATAAACGGGCAACCGGAGGGTTTGTAGGCAATGATAACCCTGGGGTTTGCACCTTTGCCTCAACATTCAATCTCGCCCAAGGCCAGCTTCTCAATAGCGGCTTACCTATCTACTACGCGGGCGAGAATTATAAGGAATTGGCAGGTCAAGATCGTCCTCCCTCTGGTGCAATTACAGAGACCTTTGTATCAGCTGGCCAAATACTCGCTTTTAGAAATGAGGATTTGCCAAATGGCGAGGCAGGGTTTTGTCAGACCTCTGATGGTCGTGTTTATATCACTTTTACTGCTGAGCCGGCGGGGTGTGTACCAATCGCCTTGACTGTTTACGATGGTAAGAACCTAACATATATGGAATATGTGCTTCGATGCTAAGTACTCTTCAGTTTCGCAATGTCAGAATGGCCGGATTATTGGTCTCGATGACTTGAGTTCAACCGTCTCTGGAATGATCAGCTCCGAGATGGCTATCTCCGACACTAGTAGTACTATTATGAGCCAGGAAACAACCGCTTCTCAATTGTCTCCATCAACTATTCTCTTGTCATCTCAAACGTCTTCAGCGACCATCTCTTCCGATACGATTCAGTCGTTTACGTCACTCGGTGACTTGACATCCATTGTTTCAGTTTCTGAAACCTCTTTCATTGAATCGTCCACCGCATCCAAATTATTTACAAGCTCAGAGGCTGGGCAGGAGTCGTCAACACTGCAACCGGATTTCACCTCATCATGGTTTTCAACTAGCAAGTTGGATGATTCGAGCGCAATTGAAAGCATGTCAACTGAGACAAATGATCCAATCTCTTTATCCTCGATCGTATCAACGCCCCAATCATCAACCGGAACATCTGACCTTACCGTGTCAACCACTATCCCTGATATAGATCCTTCCACCAGAGGGACAGTATCTACGTCTTTTAGAGAGGAGACAAGTACTACGTCGGGTGATATAGCTCAAGAGACAATCAGTACTTCAGTAGGCGAACCCACCTCGGAAGTTTCTCCTACAGCAGACGACACGACTTCACAAGTCTCTTTATCATCCGAGAATTCAGTGACTTCAGATACTCCATCAGCGACTGTAGATGCTTGCGTCGCAGGCATTACCTCCTCCGCAGGCTCTCCTCCTCTTGGAGATAGAATTGAAGACTGCGAGGAAGGCAACGTAGTGACCGTCAGCCCATACACAGTGTGAGTCGAGTCTACCAAAGAAAAGCTCAAAGTGACAAATTAGCTAACCGGCCACAGTACTGAGACGGTTATGGAAAAGCGATGGGAGTATCGTATTCCCACTGGTTGGCCCACTCCACGACCGACCAATAAACAGCTTGCCCGTCGTCAAGACGAACCCACAGCCACTACCATCCTGCCCAGCGAGAAGCCCGATTATGCGACGTACTGTGACTCGGCTGAGGACTATTTTGATGCGTGCTCGAGTCTTGGAATCACTGCTGTCACGACCACGCTTCCGACTCCGACGGAGACTGTTACGGATGGGGAGCCTGCCTGTCGCGCCGCGTCGTTGGTCAAGAGGGCGGGTGAAGCTATGGGGTATGAATTTGAGAATGATTGGGAGGTCATTCGTATGCCCGGGTGGAGGTATTTCTGATCAAGTAACCCAGGTTTGGAAATTTGCTTTCCACAGGCAACCGTGTCGCAAGCTAGGCCACTTCGAGATAGCGCAGCAAGCCTTGGCGCATGAGCGCATACAATTATAGATAAGTAAGGACTCTGAGACGATGGAATATAAGTCAGTAATTCTCCTCGCATGCACGGCGATTTATATAATACCCCGACTGACCATAGGACGCCGGGACCAGTCACCGGTAGTTGTGCTTCTGACGTGGCACCGGTGTTTTTCCGTTTTTCTACGGAGGCTTTTCCTCGGCTGTTGGGCGTTTGGCTTGAGAGGGACTGTGGACCAATGAAGCCCAGTGAGGGCCCAGATGCCGCTGCCAGGCTGAGCTTTGATGCTCTCGCCTGGAATTCTTATCAGTGCACCTTTGGTCCCAAGCCGGATGATTCCCTGCGCAATTGCAACACTGAAAAGTTGTTGAAGAACAACCCTTGGTAGAATGCTTTCCTGCGCAACGGCCGCACCGAACGACCTCAAAACCACAGGCCTCCTGGAAGTGACTCGGCCTCCAACAGTTGTAGCAGAAGAGCGTGGTGCCTTGAGGAGAGAAGGGCCTATTTGCTCATGTTAGCACGCATGTGGATTGGCACGACGATGAAATGGGAGATACTTACACAACGTCATATCTGATCTTGCTGAGCTCTAGAGGCTTTCGACAGAGACCCAAGGCAGTATTGAGGCCCGGCGTGTCCAGGAGAAACCTGTTAAAGGTTACCCTAGCGGTGATGTTGTTTGAGGGGAATCTAAGTCTACTGGCTAGCGTCCTCACGTCCTCGTTGCCTCTGATATGCTGGTTGTCGGTGATACGTAGAACCTCAACTGTGTAGCGACGCTGGATGGGGTAACAATCAGTCGAGAAACCCAATGTTTTGCTGATATTGCCGGCATTCTTTCGGATAGCGTCTTCAGACTTCCAGTTGTCGATATTGAAGAGCAGGCACGGACGCTTGCCGCCGTTCTTGTTTGCGACCTTTGGTTTAAGGAATGTAACCGACTGGATGTCTTTCCAGTGTGAGCCAAGTTTATGCAGAGTCTCGCGAATCTTGCATGTGGTAAGTTGGTCATCAGAGGTCTTATTGACGTCTTCGTCCTTGGCAAGAATGTATCTGATGACTGGAGCTTCGCCCTCATTACTGTCACTGGGTGATTCAGGAAGTCTCAAGCGAAGCTCCTGCAACTGCTCTTTGATGTCGTTCAAATCATCAGAGAGCGGTGCCAAGGTTGGGTGTTGACCAAGTTCATTCAACTGCTGTTTGGTCGCATTGAACTCATCAAAGATAGGCCGAAGGATAGTTCGGAGATCGTCCAAAGTGAGTGCTTGAGATGGGCTGCCCTGATGGGAAGAGGTGTCGCAAGCCGACGGGCTCGGGTCATCAGTAAGGGTAGACATTGTGATGAAGGAAACAAAATAATGAGAATGATGATAGGCAGGTGCTGCTACGTGCAGAGCAAGGCGTGACTATATTTGTGCTGTTTTGTTTTCTCGAGTCTACGGATGAAGAGAGATACCTATGTCTACCCTTACACGCCTAACGGCCCATTTTAGTGAAGACACGCAAGGATAGGACATGCCATTACACAACCAGGCCAGTCAAAAAAGTTCCGTGTGAAAACTCTTGGAAGCTATTGGCGGGAGTGGAATATCCCTCACAAGTTTGATTGTGTAACCGTTTCTTTCTTCATTTTCTTTTTCTTACTGATATTTAGAGCTGCAGCTTGGTATGTATGTCGAAGAGTTTGTGTCCTTCTTTTGTCATGCTTCTTAACGTGAACCTGACTTCCGACGTAGAAGCTCAGGTCCTCAACTTACAGGCTTGGCAAGTTACTTGATGGGTATGTATGTGTCTTATCGTCATCTTCTTGTCCTATGCTAATATACTACTTCAAGTCTCGATTGTCGACTCGAGTAAGCAGATATTCATCGACCCTTGTAATGTAACTAAACGCTCACTTATAGTTCGGAAGTCTGGATGATTGGATGGTTGGTTAAGGTGGAAAGGGAAGGATCCGCAACCCCACCAGGTAGGTACGTTCTCGCTCTGTACACTATATGGCCTCGAGCTAACCTGTGGTGGATTTGAGAGAGCTTTTATGCTCTTCTTTGGGTTATGTGTTCATCTTGAATAGAGTTTGTTGCGTTGATGTAGCCTAAAGTTAACCTTACTGAATAAGCTACTGTTGAGCTGCAGGTCTGTATGGAGGCCTATCTTGTTGATATTTCTGTGGGTTTATTAGATAAGCTGGAATCTCGTTTTTAAGGTTGCTATCTGGTTTAAAAAATAATAATATATGCTATGCCATAAATATTTATATCTATAGTCTAGCACTTTGGTGATGCTTTCGTATGCATGCAATGACGTGATGATCTCATTTGCTACGTGGCGTGGCTCATACAGTACCCCGCAACTCTAATTCCAGTGTGTATAAGACCCCACGGCCCTCGACATTTCCCCACCAAGCAAATTCTCTCACTTCATCTCTTTCCAAAGCATCCACCCTCAGCATGTCTTCGAAGGCGAGTCCCGTCAATCTCGTCGATCTCCCGCCCGAGATTCGACAGCAAATTTATTACGATTACTTCGAAGCCGAAGGCGGTTATGTTTATGATAGCATATCCGACAAACTCAAGACTGCGCATGGCAACAACCCGATCGAGCTCTCACTCATATATACCTGCCGCTCCATCGCTAACGATACTAGGCATCTTCCGCTGAGTATTAATACGATCCAATTCTCTACTCTATTTCGTGAGGACTGGCGAAGTTTAGCAGGTTGTTTTAACCTTGTTGCTACCTACCATCATCTCCTCGCGGCAGATCTTACTCTTCATCTCGGTCAATTTATAACCCAGGATATGCGTTCTCAACTGGACTTAAATCATCCCGAATTCGGACCACAGTTTGATGAAGAACTGGAAGACCACCAATTTTATATTGATCATGAGGACAACGTTGAAGAACCTGCATCGGATGACGGTGCCAAGGAAACTATATCTGATACCAAATCTGTCCACGACATTCCCAGAGACGAGTTGACATCCAACCTGTGCTATCCGATGAGGGATTTTTTGAAGTATTATGTCGACGCTGGTACTCCAGACTCGGACCATCTCTACGATGGATTTTCGAACGTTCACCTGCAAACCGAGCCCAACTCTGTGAATCATCTCGCTTGGGTCGGAAGCTTGTGGAAGACCCAATGTGCTCTCTCCTACTGTCTACGACTTCTGGTGGAGAACAAACCTCTAGAGTTGGCCCGAAAACTACGCGCATATTTTCCAAACTGGACTAGCATAGATCCGGTTCAAGATTTCCTTGACTTGGGGTTTAAACAGTGGGCGATCCCTTCTCAATCCGCGGTAAAGAACTCTATGAAGCTTTTGAACCTCGGTGATGTCTGGCAGTTCCCAGAATCATGGCACTACACTCCGCCTTACTTATATGACGACGAAGGTCGGCCCAACCCAGGGTATGACCAGCGTACTGGTCTGTACAAGCCTTGCGGTGTTCGTTGCAGAGAAAAGATCCGATTCTCCGCCGTTGCTAATGCTATTCGGTTCCTCGAACGACTTCCTGTCAATCAACGCACACAGATCCGGACCTTGATCCTTTACGAGGACTTTCCATCAGTCAACTCACCATCAGCTCACGCTCAAGGTCTGGCTCCATTTTTCAAGGAGAACCCGTTCCTTCGCGTTGAGCGCCGTGTCAGTCTGTTAGGCTGTATTCATGGATACCTTTACGATAGTCCGTATGAGGTAGCGGCCCATTTTGAGTTTGAAAGGGATAGAAATAGCAAGATACACACGAGAGCCTTTGGCAAAAAGATTGCCCACTGGCTACTTGACGCTCTTGCTGTACCAGATGCGGGTATTCCGCCTGAATCTTTCACTCTTGTTATAGAGGCTGGAGTCCATTGGGATTACTGCGCGGACCTTTTCCAGCGATTCGTTCAGAGAGAGATTGCCTGGTATAAGGCGTACAAGGAGTTAACGCGGAGTGGCTCTCTCCTGATGCACTCGAGTGCGGAGCACAATGGTCAAGACATGCTCAAAGACAAGGAGGTGGCCGCTCTTGAGCAATTGGCGAACCAAACATTGGTGGTTTTGTCCTGTGATTTCAACACGGGGGTTGCGTGTGATGTCGAACCGTTGGTAAACGAAACCAAGGGCTTAAGCGCCTTTGAATGGGTGGAGAGGTGGTCTGATGACAACTACCCTCCCTGGGAAAGCCTACCCCCTGACCTGCAATACAAAGACAGGCTGGCTAGAAACTTCGAAATCCAGACCGAAGATGAATATCTCTGATCCTAAACGGCGGACTGAGAAGAACATTATTTAGGTAACTTTAGATGGACAGGGATGAGCAGGTTTATTGGTCATTCTTGGCCTACATTGGAAGAATGTTGGTATAAAAAGGTGGTGTCTGACTTCTTCTCTTTCTTTGCTCTGTTCGCCCAACGACGCCAAAAGGTCGTAGCGTCAATGCCGTGCTCATATTGAACTTATGAGTTGGAGTGGGTTAACACTGACCTTTTAGTCCTGAACGTTTGGCAAAGCCGCCTTTTTCTATATTCCAAGAATGAGCACGATAATATTTACCTATTTGTTATAAATGAGCCTGAGGGCTAGATATCCAACATGATCCACCATCAGCCAATGCAGCGATTGCCTTGGTGAGACTATCCCTAGGGCTCGTTCACAACCTTATACTAACGTGAATATTCACCACCCCTACCTTGCCCTCTGTTGCCCGCACCGATACATTGAATGACAGAGCGTACGATGAACCACGCCAACAATCTACACGATTTTTCGGACCTCGACTTTCAACAATCGAGGACATGCTTAGCCTATCGTAAGGTGCTGTAACCCTCGCAGAGGTCGGTTTGAACAATTGTAAAGAACACGTTTTTCCACGGTTTAAGCATAATAACCTTTGCTTACACGGCTACCTAATGTTGGGCTTTTTGACCTGCATAAAGCTTCTTCTTGCATCATGACTCCAACTTCCGACATGCTTAGCCATCTGACATTACGGAGGGTTTAGCACTAAGGTTTGACTCCGTGGCCTGTCTACGGGAGCGGGGACTGACTTTCTGGCGAGGGTTTTTCTAAATTTCGCCCCTTTGTTGCTTGGTTAGCTCGCCAGCTTCGCGTGTGATCTAGGTTGTTCGCTCTCTACTAGGCTTGCGCATGCTTTGATTGCCGGCATGTTTTGCATGCGACGTGGTTACCACGGGCACGGTTCGCAGTTGAAGTCTCGCCAAGTTTGCTTCCGAAACCATCTCCTTTCCAAAGGTTGAATTTTCAGCGGTTGAAGCTATTGCCAAACACGATGTTATCAAAACCCTTACAGAGCATTTGGACTCGTGTAGGTCGGTCCTACTGTCGGTCCTTTCGTAGCTACGAATACCGCGGATAAAGTTGCCTGAGCTTGAGCCCACCTTGATAGCCATTACATTGGCGGTCTAACCATTGTTGCGAGGATCGGTGATATTGCAAGTGTACGGGTACACAATCTCGTGGCTGGAGATGCCATCGTGCATGTGAAATCTGGCCTCGTAATTGCTGTGAGTAATCAAGCGCTCGAAATGATTGTTGTGGGAGTCCTTGACCTAGACGCCGTAAGGACTACCAGTGAGTGATATTAATAAATCTCTAATACTCGAATTTTCAATATGGAAGATACCACGATCATTACCAGCGAGGCTAGCACCAAGATTAGCTGCAGTGCCAGGCATGTTGTGGCTGTCGATGATGACCACCTCATCCGTCTAGGGGAAGGTCATGTAAGGAGAGCTAGAAGACCCCTTCTTGGTGAAATCAATGTTGCTGTAAGGGCAATAAGTACGATCGCGGATAAAAATAGTATCTCCAGAACCGGCAGTGTTGAATGCTTTCTAAAGGCTCAGACACGGGGAACCGCTAGAGCCTGAACGAATGTTGGATCCCTTGGGAGAGACGAAGATATCCTTAGCCAGGACAGCAGGCAACACGGTGATAATTTATATGAAGATAAGCAACTTGAGCCTAGAAATGGTCCGATCCTGAGAGAATATGAAAAATTATGGCAAACAAAGGTGAAAGAGAGATAGGAACAGAAGAAGACAAGGTACGACTTGACTTGGTCTCAATTTTTCCTTGAGCCTCTTCCCATCTCTTTCTTCTACTTTGCTCCTTCTAAGTAAGTTCGCATTCTTTCCAGATTCCAACGTCTCTGGCACAGCCCACTGATGATAGGACTTGGTGGCTCACAGTCTTCTATGTTGGGTTGTCGAAGGCTTTATTCAGTATGACTACGCTCTGAAGTCTGATCAAATCAAGGCTATAATCGAAAACCAGACCAATATATGCATGACAAACTCAAACGAAAAATTATCCCTGTAACAGCTCCCGTTAGTTTATTCAAATAACCGGAGTTGCCTCTTATACCAGGCGTTGGGGGGGGTTAAATTTACCGAACTATCATTAAGCCAAGGTCCCTGAGATAAACACGGGCCGTGCCAATGTGTCATGCGCCTTGGCGTCATAGGAAGATGACTCGGTATCATCACTAAAAGCCTTAGCAACAGCTTGGACTATGTCTATGTCTAGGAAAGCTCCCACCTAAGTCCAACTCTGCCACCCCCTTTCAACTGAGAAGCCATTGTTATCGAGCTAAATCTATTCCCAATTGATGTCGAAAGAGAGGTTATGATCAAGGTCCGATGATCTAGCGTTGGTACTGTGTTACCAGCAACTCAATTGCCTGAGCGTCTTCCGTCGTCGTTCCGCCAATTGCGACAACAAGATCCCCTGATGCTTCCTGCACGGAGTAGAACTGTGTGAACGAACCACGCAGGGAGGTGCATTGCTCTACGCCGCCTTCGATCTGGACGCATTGCCTGGCTGGCGCCCTGCAACGGATTTGAGAAGCGAAGCCCATCTCGCTACAGGTAAGCTCTGCAAACGGGCCCGAGATGGGATCAGGGCTGGAACACGATGTAAGGAGGGTCAAGTTGATGTAAAGGCTGGCTCCCTCTGGTACGCCACCCACGACGTTGGCGCGGCCAGATGCGTAGTACATGCCGAAATCTTTGTTGGGGCCAAAGCCCTGTTGGATGGGTGTTGAGCCGGAAGTTGCAGTTGTAGCTTCCGAGAGGGACGTGTCGGTTGTCGCGATGGCACTGGATGTGGTGGTTGCCTCTGATGTAATGATGAGGGTGTATGACACTGTGGTAGTCTCATCGATGCTGCTTGTCAAGGCACTCGTCGTGGGCTCAACATTGGGTGTGGATGTAGACGCAGTGCTGGCCTCTACAGAAGTGGTGCCTGAAAGGAGTGTCAGAGATAGATGCCATCTTCAATTACTTGTTGGACATATCAGGACGAGGTTTGCATTGACTCGCGACAACGATGTCATTAACCTGGAAGCCGACGGCCAAGAAAAGAAGTACGTCAGAACGCATGGCTGAATAATATGAGAAACGAACGAATGGTGAGGATTGAAAATGTAAAAGGCGCTGTAGATAAGAGTATTTGAAAAGGTTATCATTTCCAGGCACCGCCGATCACGAAGAGTAGCGCAGGAGCTAGGGGAAACTATTGTCAACATTCTTGGTGTTTTTATCCAATTGTCATGATGGGACCTAGTCCAGCATTATAAGGGCCATTTAGGAGAGCCTTGATCGACGTCATGTGTTTGAGACACAGCAAAAGAAGAAGAAATAGCGATACTAAAAGAATACTCGCCGTTGTAAATACAGATTGATGTAGTGGTCAAGAGTTGCTCCTCTTACCTCCTCGCACCCTTTAAGTCTCGTTCCGAACTCGTTGTGTCTGCCGAGTCATGGGCTTATCTACAACTACAAGTTCAGACCAGGAGTCTGACTACTATACAATTGAATCATGTTACTAAATTTCCCAAAATTTCATCCCGGTATAGACTTGATGAGCTTTTCTCGAGGTGAGCGCTCAACAATCCAGCCCTTGCAGCCTCACCAAAGATTGCGCAATCTTCATAACCTTCAGCCTTACAGATTCAAAATTTCTGACTGACCATCTATGCCTATATTGTTCGAAACAGTTCAAAATTAACTAACACGGAAACATAGCTTGAATATTCTGCCGGTTATCAAAATCCCTATCTATCAAATCTGCTGAGTTGATTGTTGAGCTATGTAATATTCTTTGCGCCGACCTCCCAACTAATAATAACAGCCGCTACAGTGGATCTTGTCACACATACTCGGGGCTAATCACTACAGAGTGGATCGAGCTTTTGCGCTTTTACCTTGGACAAAACTCTTGTTTTGGTTCACATTCTGTGACACTACCATGTCAGCTCTAGCTTACATGGAAAGTATCCACTTTACTTCTATCACAGTGTCCTCGATAATTGACCTTGAATTATGATGTCTGAGAATTTATTACTATACTTGTATGAACATAAATCATTAACGTTTCCTATTACCATCCCTGCACATAAGAACCTTGGTGGTTGCGTCAGCAGGACTTTTCAGACCCTACTCAGACTCAAGGAAGCTTCATCATCCGTGTCCTCTTAACCTCTGGACCATCAGTTCCCAAGTATCTAAAGGTGTATAAACTGGAAGTGTCGTGTTAGTCAATCTTGAATCTGATACGTCAGTGAAGCAAAGAGGCTGTGTACGTACCTCCAGTGAAGATTTCCAAGTGCGATGTTACGACAGCCATTGACAAATTTGATGATATCCCGATCAATAGACTCTCCACAGAAAGGGAGATCAGCTAACGCGACGTGCCATCGACGGTAGCAGTCATACAGCATCTCGCCGATCTGATCAACGGCCTGCTGATCACTGTATCCCTGATCCTTCAGAATAAATATGATATTACTGTCCTCGCCTTTGATGAGATCCTTTCTGTAAGACAAGAGGTCATTTTGCCTGGCAGAGGTTAGCCAATTGCTCAAACAAAGGATAACTGAATCTAGGGTGTCGCTTACAGGGTAACTAAGTCGCACGTGATTCGTGATATCGCTTCTAGAGACGGATGGTCCATGACGTATTGCGGTAGGTCAATCCCTTCGGCAAATCTGTTCATTACTTGGTTAATGGCATTCTTTGATTGGTAAGCGGACAACCGGACACGGCACTTGGTGGGGTAGCCAGTTAAGTGCCAAGCTAAAGCTGTAGCCACGCAATGGTCCGAAGTTCATGACTAGCTAGCGAGCCTAGCACGAACTCACGGCTTAAAGCCTTGGCCAGAATGAGGCTAGTGGTGGAAAAGGGGAAAGTGAAGAAGAGTTTTCTATCCACACTTGCGGCTCGTAGTGTAACGGTTGAACGGCGAAACGTGATGACGGGGTACTTACTCCATGAGTCCTATACAGGGGTAAGCCCCTACGCAACCTGCGCGCATATCCATATACTCTTGAACTGTAGGCCGTGAAGCTCGGTGTTGAACACCAACTTGTTGCAGCACGCCGATGCAGTACATGGTCAAGTGGCGTTTCCAGCGGTACTGCAAGGCAGGGCTGGCACCTTGGCTGAAACGCTGCCAGCAGGATTGTAGAGTGTGTCTCAACGGGTTGTCGTCGGGAGACACTACTGGATGAATGCTATCCAGCGTGGCGAGAGTGTATATGACTTCTTCGGCCGCTTTGATGGGGTCATGAGAGAAAGCTCCCTCATCAAAGGCTACACATTTGTTAGCGGATGCCACAATTGACATGCAAAGCGGCGCGGCCCGCCTGAACGCCCCTCCAACAGTCAGTAGTTTCGGGGCTGGAAAACGTTGACTCACGATCATCAAAAGCAAAAACCCAACCATTCCAGTCATTCATAAGCTTCAATGTTTCGACATCAGCATGAGGGGCACAAATGGCGCTCATGTAGGCGATGTCCAGCCTGCTCCAAATGCTGGCTGTCTTGTCATTCATACGCAATGCACTGCATATGGGGTTTCGTGGTCAGCTACGATTGATCTGCGATACATGGAATAGTCCATCCTCACTTGCGTAGCCAGTCATCTGATAGAGCTTTTGATGTCTTGTACATAGGATTGATCTTGGGCTCCACCGCCATAATGGACGAGAACAGCGCCTCTGGCAGTTTGATCCAGCGACCGTCGGTGTTGTCAAGGAATTGATCGGCGTGCTCGACCTGTTCTAGACAAGTATCCGTTGGAGTAGCTGTGCCAGAACGGCTTGGTGGCGGCGTGATAAACGAGATTGGGGCCATTGTTCTCGAATTGTGAGACAAAATGAATCGATATTGGAAGGAATCTACGCTCAGACGGTCTGTTCGCGCAAAAAGCAATAGTTTGAAAAGAAACGAACGAACTTAAGGACGGAAACGGAGGGCTTAAAGGAACCTTAACCTCCACCACCCGCCTCGATGAAGTTGGACTGTGCTGTTAGTTGGTCGACGGTTGGTTGTTGGTTCATCGACTGTTTGCTCTTAGTTTAATGACTGTTGGTAGTTAGCTTGTTCGAGAATAGGGACTAATCTCACAAGCTGTTGGTTTGCTAGGTCTACCTTGTCTTGGCCAGTGTTTGCTTCGCAAACCTTCGCAAACATTACGCATCTAGAGTGCGCCCCCGAGTGGCGGTTCCGTTCGCGGCCCGGGAATGGTCCCCTAGTGTCAGTCTAGACCCGGCTAGGGAGGAGTAGTGACATTCCAAACGAAAGTGGGATCCCCACGAGGGGGGAAGAAGAAAGAAAAAAAGAAGGGCAGCAAATTTACCGTTTCTTTGGTTTCTTTGTCAACTCCGCAACTGCCGAAAGTGGCAGGCCCTGCATAAGCTGCACTGACGCTGACCCAGACGCTGACCCCGACGCTGACGACACGAAAATGGCCTCGGATTCCACGCGACCACGAATACAATACTCACGTCTAGACCCATCTCGAGATGAGGTGCGTTTCCTGGAGATCGAACCCGCGACCAACATCAACGATCGGGTTGTCTGCCGTCTAGTCACCCTTCCCCTCAGCAGGGACGTCGAGTTTATCGCCATCTCGTCGTTGCTTGGCGACCCCACCGAACAAGATAGAATCATTCTGGATCGATCGTCCATCCCCGTCCCTGTCCACATCTCGTTGGCTTTGAAGCATGTGCGCGCTGTCTTCTATCCCGCCGTTGGCAAGTCGAGTCAAGATGGCCTAGCCAGGAAAAAGGAGTCGCCAGGTTGGTTCAAGAACCTTGTCAAATTCTTCGGAGGAAGGGAACATGGTGGCAAACCAAAATTGCGGGTGTGGATTGATTGCATCTGCGTCAATTCCATGGATGCAAGGGAGGATTCCAAGAGCAGAGTCATTATGTACCACGTCTACCAACACGCGCAGATGGTGGTGGGATGGGTCGGACTCAAGATACCCCAGACCGATCTCGGCATCCAGCTCATCCAAGCATTCGACCACGCCATGCCCGAGAATTGGCAAAAGCCTGGCGATAAAGAGGCACATCCCGAGAACTATTCGCCCCATCACGAATGGGCAATTCCTATCATCGGCTTGTTCGATCCCCAAGCCGAGGCCGCCATTGGTACTGCCGACTTTCTCAACCGAAACTTCTTCCATCGACGTTGGATTCTCGAAGAGATGGCCATGGCGCGGATACCAACTTTCCTCATTGGTGATTCCATTGTCTCTTGGGAGCAGCTACTGCGTCTGAATCTCGCCATGGAGGAATTCAAGGATTTCGAATCAAACGTCTGCCCAGCTTCCACGCGGCCGCTGATACATGAATTTCCTCTGGGTACTATTCACGCGTTGTTGGATGAATTTGAGAAGAGAAAGAATATGCCCAAGGTGGAATCTCTTAGAAGCTACTCTATAACAGGAAGCATGACAAGTGCCGATTCGATAAGCCAGCAGGATTCAAGACATACATATTAGCAGTAGGGAGATTAAGGGAAGAACGGTGGAGGAATACCCCGTCTCTGAGTAGTTTGAGTATCGTTTCGTACAAATACAAGTAGTGCATTGATGTGCTTCTGCTTTTCCACGTTTTTTCTTCGGCTAGACACGCCACTCCGCTAGTTATACCGGCTTTTCATCATCTATCAAGTGGGACACAGATGAAACATGATATGCGTGTGACGTAGTTGATGCAACACTTGCAGGACAGGGATTTGATAAGGGTTTCGAATGCTACATTGCATAAGATCGTCAGGAGTCCGTATCAGGAGCTGTAGACAGCACAGTGGCACAAAGACAATTAATTCGTCTTTAATCTACCGGCTTTCCATCCTAGTTTTGAGACAGGTGCTGAACCAAGAGAGGCGAGGTATTGAACGCATGGTGGCGGCCTCAGCAAGCTTAACAAGATGGGCGACCATATTCTGACGAGCCCTACTGCTTCAGCGTAATACTTAGTGAGTTATCTGTGACAATGCAGACTATTCTTGGAACGAATGTCTGTTCCTGCCAGATGAGTTAATAAATGCCTAAACGAGACTCCATAGTAGTAGGGCTGAACCTGGTTTGCCCTCATCAACCTACCCTAAAGATATCGACTGTTCAGGCAGAGTTATCACTATCGTGCCGATATATCATCTCACATTCAGGTAAAACTTGTTTGGTCTTTTATACACGCTTTTGGGACAGTTCTCACTGATGGGTCTCTTGGTGAAATTGCCGTGTGGTCTGATATCATTATCAACATAATTGGTGTTTGGCTTCTAGTCCCTACTGGAATGCTAGAAAATAACCATATATCACGTTCTCTTCCATAGGTTTCACATCTTTCATATCTACTACAATTCCCGAAAGAAATTTCCGAGCTACTGCATGACGCTGGGTTCTCAAGTAACTGATAGAATTGTAAAGAACAATTCGAGTTCTCAAGGCACGCCATCTCGGACAAACGATATCCCGAGACTGAGCACCGTCGTCTCCATCTCGTGAGTAAATAACCCGGCGACAAGCACATTGCCAAGCCTGACGACACTGCGGGGAAGTTCAACAAGTCATTCATTCGAGCGGTAAATAAGCGGTCTTAAAATGCCTCCTTCCGTGCTATTGAGTTTCCCCAAGTTCGGACGGTGGATGCAACACGACGTGCATCGGGGTATCGGACCATCTCATGCCCGAACCAATAACCGAGACGAAGATGGGTCCTAGAAAACGTGATCGATTTCGAGGTCGCATACCTAGCTTATATTTCCATATCGCGTCAGGAGAATACAAGTTGTACCTAGTGATGATTGGGAAGGTGAGAAACACATATACTTGTGTCCATGTCAATACCGGTAAGGTACCTCTATAATAATAACATCAACCTCATGGTTCCCCATAAACCCCGCGAACTCAATGCGGGGTGGAAAGCATGCCCAATCACAGCGTTAGACGAGTGGAATTAATCTCGGCTAACCTGGGTGGCATGAACCAAACCCCAGGTCCGTTCAAGGCAGGGGAAGGCCTAGGATCGAATCCTGCAAGCACAATCAGCAGATCAACTGATGGGCGGCTTGATTCCGTAGACAACACCTTGAAGTATATAAGGTGGAGTGGCACAATGCAGAGATCAGGCGCCCCCAGTTTTTGGTAGGTCTTTATCAGTAAGCCTACGCCCCATCGTCAACATGCGTATCTACAGCATAGCATTCGCGTTGACAAGCGTCATGTCGGCCGTCACATCCCTCAAAGTCAAGTCCACTGCGCACTGGACAGTCGGCACTGATATTCAAGGCTCGGAACGACTCAATGGCGTGAGCTACCAGGAAGACGTCCTCATCACACACGGCGATTACCAGTACGTGACGTTCTACGAGACTGCCCCAGCAGGCTACCTCAACCATTTCGTCCGGCTGGGTCGTAGAAAGGTTTCTCCCAGTGTCGAGGACTGGGAGTACCTCACTCTTGATGACTACACCCAGAAGACGATGGATGGTCATAATATGATCTCTATGGGTATTTCCGGGGATGGCAAGATTCATCTTAGCTTTGATCACCACGTACGTCGGGCATATGGTCGTGTGAGCCTACAAGCTAAAATTAATAGGACGTCCCAATCAACTATCGAGTTTCTAAAGAAGGCATCGCCAAGAATGTTCCCTCCAAATGGACAGCTGACCTTTTTGGGCCTGTTGTGCATGAGTTGGCTGGGTCAAAAGGACCCTATTCGCCCTTGACGTACCCTCGCTTTGAGCCGCTGGATGGCGGCGACCTCCTTCTTGAGTTCCGCATCGGACAGTAAGCATAATGGCCCAATTTCTCCGGCAGATATTGACTAGTGTAGGTCAGGATCAGGCGATAGCTACATTCACCGCTACAGCTCATCAACTGGAAAATGGGAAGCTCTAGGCATGTATGTTCAAGGAGACGACAACAACGCCTACATCAACGGGTTGGACTACCTTGACGGAAAGCTATATACCTCGTGGACAGTCAGAGAGACTCCAGACGCCGACACAAATCACGGTGTCTACTTTGCTTATTCCAATGACGATGGCAAGACGTGGTTCAACACTAATGACACCAAACTTGAGAAACCTATATCAACTTCCGACAAAAGCACTTTGGTTTGGGACATACCCCAGAATAGCCGAATGGTCAACCAGGAGGGACAGCTTATTGACACCAAGGGCCGATTTCATGTTCTGATGAGAGACGTGTTGTCTGGAGAGCATCTCTATCAACATTATCTACGAAACACAGACGGCAAGACTTTCTCTCATCTCTCAAAGACTTTAGCTAATATTGATCAGGAAAATGGACGAAGAATGCAATCAACCCTTCTGGTCTCAACGGCCCCGACCTTTACGACACAAGAGGTAAATTTGCCGGCGATGCATCGGGTGAATACTTATTTGGTCTTCTTCCCGATCCTGTCTCGCAATCAACCCGTATCTACGTATCTACAGCGTCCAAGAGTTTCAAGGATTGGGAGTCTGTTGCGGAAATCCCAAACACCTCCACCGAGCCGCTTTTTGACCGGACGCGTCTTCACGAGTCGGGAGTGTTGAGTGTTTTTGTGAGACAGGCTGGTGGGTTTCCGGACAGAAAACTACAAGTTTGGGATTTCGAGCTCGATTTGTAGGTTAGGGGTCAATATGACGCTGAGATGTTCCTGAGTGTTAGGCCTGAGTTTCACCATAATGTCCGGGTTGTTCCCGTCTGCCTTCAGGACTTTATTCTAATACGCGAAGATGACCTTATGATAAACCACTAAGTGGTCATCTGACATCGTACCTGGAATATTCTTCCGAGCTGTCCGGCTGTTTAATAAGAGTAGTGGGGAACGGCGCTGTCATCTTATGAATAAACCGGCCTATCAACCGGCGTCTCGATCGTCGAGCCTGAGAATTTCCAGAGCTGCTTAGATCTAAATCTCTCAATTGAAGAGAAATTCCTAAGTATACTTTACTTCTTCAATTGTCTACATGTTGCGATGCTACTGATGTTGCTTATGGCTTCAAATAAAGTGTAGGGCCCGCCTGCAACCTTGTTAAAGAACACATTTTTTTTCTTTTTTAAGGCATAATAACCTTATGCTCATATAGTTACCAAAATTTAAGGTTTCAAGCTGCATAGCAAGAAATCTTATTCCTCAGCAATATGACTCTTCTTCCCTGCCTTGGGGGTTATAAAAGCCTGCTTGAAGAGGGGTCAGAAAGTCAATGTCACATAAGGTTAATAACACGATGGTTTTAAACACAGTACTCAAATTGTCTACATATTGCGATGCTGCCGATGAAAATTACGTAGGATCTTGGTATCATGGATCTTATGTCAGACAGACCAATAAATACCCCGCCAAAACCCACTTGATGATCGTCTTCACTTTCAATCCTCACATACTCGTTTACTCATCTTCTCACCTGCAACATCTATCATCATGGAAGAAATTGTACAGAAAGCAATCCAAAATTCCATGGCTCTGAGAAAGCCGTCTTCCTCAGTTCCGTGGCAAGCCGACCAGCCATGGACTCAATCTATCTACCAGTGGAGTGCTGAAGCAAGTGAATGGCAGCCCCTTCAGTCGTCATCATCTGCCGGAAAATCCAGCATCGTCAAACTCGCAGTATACAGTTGGAACATTGACTTCATGCTACCACATGCCGACGCCCGTATGGACGCAGCTCTGGCTCACCTGGAAGAGCTGACTCGTCAGCATCGATCTGATCAAGACACAGCGGTTGTCATCAATCTGCAGGAATGTGTTACATCTGACCTGGTCAACATTGGAAAGAAGCAGTGGATTCGAGACTCTTTCTTTCTCACAGACATCGACACTTCGAGCTGGGCCTCTGGCGCTTACGGCACGACCACTTTGGTAGACCGTCGGCTGGAGATACTCTCGTGCTTCCGCGTGCACTACTCGGCCACACAGATGGAGCGAGATGCCCTGTTTATTGACGCAGCGGTTCCATCATCGCCCGATCTGAAGCTTCGGTTGTGCAATACCCACCTTGAGTCTCTTGCACTTGACCCGCCCTTGCGACCAGCACAGATGCGTGTCATTTCTACGCATATGCGGGCTCAAGACGTATCCGGCGCCGTTGTAACCGGCGACTTCAACGCCATCCAGCCATTCGATAGATCTCTGCACACAGACAATGGCCTCGAGGACGCGTATCTCAAGCTCGGCGGTCAAGAAGGCGATGGTAGAGGCAATGACGATGGAGGATACACATGGGGCCAGCAAGCTCTACCAGCCTTGCGCAAACAATTTGGCCTCTCGCGTATGGATAAGGTGTATTTTTGTGGTAGTCTTGAGCTACAGCATTTCGAGAGGTTCGGCGCTGATGTTGAGCCGGATGGCTCGGAAAGTGACGTGAAAAATGAGCTACTCTCCCTCGGATTCGAGAAAGCATGGGTCACGGACCATTTGGGGGTCAAAGCCATCTTCCACCTCGACAATCCTCAGGTTCAGAAGACGGGTGAGCGATTATGATAAGAAGAAGGGGTCACTAAAGGTGGACAAGTGTCAAACAAGAGGACAAAGGAATATAGATCAATTCATGACTTGGAATAATTGAATAGTTTGTTTTGTCGACTTATCACTCTTGCAAGGATTGAATTGATTAAACGCAATTTCAACGCGTCAACCCATTGAAGCTCCACCACTTTCATGATTTTTCTTGTCAGCTCGAAACGTACCTAAAACCTTTCAACAAGAAGTTTTGTCAAATACTTGAGATATCAGCAATTCTTTCTAATGTATTAATCGCTGTCATACTGGCTGGAAACATTCAAACCTGAGAATAGAAAGGCCAGGTCTACCCTAGGCCCCGGTGGATGCGCATTTGTAGCTTACGTGGCAACTTGGAAAAGGCAAGTCGTGTGTTCTATAATTAGAACATCAACCGTCACACGTCTTATTCAGCAACAAGGATATGCACGTGTTTTCGTGTTTTCGAGCTTTTCAGACAACGCGGTCGCGTCTTGTATTCCGCTCCCACTTGCACTCGTCAACACAAACCACGTCAAATCCCGAGATCTTCGAATAAAATGGGTTCTATCTCGCACTCAACTCCATTTCAATGGCAACCATCATCTCATGGTGCATGGGAGCGAGACCTAGACGAGTGCGAGGAGTTCTATCGGCTATCGACAAAGAAAGGCAAAGGTTGTTTCCCCATCACGGGTTGTGCATCTTTCCAGCTCAGAGCATCTGATGTCGAGAGTGACAGTCGCGTTGAAGAAGCTTTACAGAAGGCCTGGATCTATCTTCGCCATCAACATCCGACGTTGGGCTCTCGTATTGGACGTGACGATAAGACGGATAAGTGGAAGAGAGTATACAGGCCGTTCCAGGATGACCAAGATCAGGCATCCTGGCTGCGTTCGACCTTTAAGATTGTCGATACAGACTCAAGCGCCTTGAAGTGGATGGATCATGATGCACCCAATTTCGAGGTCCCAACTGTCATTCTTGTCAGGTCTAAGGAAGATGCACCACGCCAAACCTTATTCCTTCGATGCCCCCACGACATCACCGACGGCGTTGGCATCCTCCAGCTAATTGACCAGCTGTTCGTCCAAGCTTGCCTAGCTCACGCACAGCAAAGTGAATATCAGCACGTATTACACGACGATGATCTGGAATATCCCAGGCTTTCGCCGTCTCTACGTATCGCTGCCTCAATCCCCGACTCGTTGTCCGAAAGCCAAATGGAACGTTTTCAAAACATCCAGGTCGAGAACGCGGCCATCTATAACCACCCTGCACTCCTGAGTTTGCCCCCGAGCTCTGTCTCCGGTAGCTCGTTAGAAGGCAGAGTTCATCGCGTCTCAGTTTCAATTCCCGAAGCTGTTTCAACCCGAATCCTGACTGGTTGTAAGGCTGTTGCTCCGGGGGTTAGCGTGACACACGTTTTCACGTCGGCCTTAGTACTGGCTCTTCGTGATTTGCAACCTCGAAAACATGACCCGTATCCTGTTCGCTACGTCAATCACGCTATGATTAATCTTCGTCCATACTGCCACTCTCCTTATAACAGCCCTGATCATGCAGCAGCTGCATATCATACCGTCTCTGCACAGGCTTTGGGTACAGACTTGGTTGTACCCGGATCGGCTGACGAGACGGCAGCCCAAGCGAGCGAGTTGTCTCGAGTGGCGGTCAATGTTCGAGATTTCTACAAGCAAGTTAAGCCAATCTCGGGGGATGTCCACGAACAAGTTTTTCTTGCACCGTTGACATTCAAGACTCTTTCACCACCACCTGGATCAGACCCTCATTCTGTCCCGGAACACCCATTTTGCCCAGTCGCTCTCTCCTCAATCGGCAATATAGCGGCAATAGTGACTGCATCAGATGACATCTTTGAGCTCACGAGTGTTTGGGCTGCTAGTGAACCTATTGGCGCTGGAGTAGCAGTATTTCTTGGATGTTGGAAAGGGAAGATTGAAGTTTCCTCAGTCTTCAACACTCGATACCACAAACCCGATTACTTGAATGGGTTCTTGGGGTCTATCGTGGACCATGTTTACAAGGGCTTGGGTATCGATGAGTAACAGGCCCATCATAACAACCGTGAGGTATGGACACGTGTGCGCGTGTTGATCCAAGGAGGTGGAGGTTTAGTAGTCTGTAGCGTTGGCATGAGCGGAAATGCGGGCAATGTTAGCTACAATTTGCATCGTGATTTTAACGCTTGCAACTCAGTAGCAAAGATGTTGCGAGTCGTTGTTTGTTGACGGACCAGGATTTGGCACTATCAGTGGTGGAGTCGCAGACGTCAAAAAGAGATGATCCCCAGAGTCTAGTTATGACGGAACACGGCAAAACATATTTCCTCGCCAATAGGCGCAGCACGTACCCACAAGCACCATGATTAATGAAGACCAGCGCTATTTTAGTATAACTGTGCCTGGAATTTAGGGCAATCTTGGAACGTGAGATGCTATGTAAGGGAATTCTTAAGCAGGAGGGGCTTCTAGCAACGCTAAAGAAGAACAACAAACCCCTTCGGGCAAATAAAGTGAGACATATAATATCAAGCCAAGGGCGGTAAGGGGTTACATTCTTTGTTTGTTAGATAGGAACGCTATGCTCCAACAACAATAACATTCTAAAATTTGTTTTCGCGATGATCGGAATTCTCACTAAGGACATGGAATTATACGCGGGCTTACATGTCACTCGCAAGAGAAGTCATAGAATATTAGGATTGCATAGAGGGCCAGCCAGCTATAAAGAGACGCCTTCGTCCAGCCATATTTCGATTTCTTCTCATCATCAAACAACTTCCATCCCTCAATCGTTTAATCACTCTCTCGAGAGCTATTCACAGTCGTTACTACCAATCACTGGTTCCTAAGAGCCGATATCAACTCAAAATGCGTTACACCGAGATCCTCGCCCTCGCCATGGGTAACATGGCTGCTGCCCAGTTCACCACCGGCCGTTTTGCCAACACCACCAGCATCGCTACTGGCACCAGCACCGGCACTGGTACTGCTCTCCCCGAGACCGATACCACTGAGACTGGTACTGCCACTACTGGCTCTGATGTCACTGGTACCACTACCACTGGTGCTGCTACCAGCACTTCTGCTGGCGGCAATGGCAACCCCGATGGCTTCAACTTCCTCGGCTGCTTCTCTTCTGATAACGGCTTTCCTGGCTTTTCTCTGGCCTATAGCAGCGAGGAGAACGATCCCGAACAGTGTGCCGAGTCCTGCTTGGGCTCCAACCTCTTCGGTCTCTACGACACCAGTTGCTACTGTGGCAGCGAGCTCGACCTCGAGACCTCTAACACCTCCGACCAGTGTGACATCTCCTGCCCTGGTGATGACTCCTTCATTTGCGGTGGTCTTGACTCTGCTTCTCGTATCAAGCGCCGACAGAGCGTCAGCAACAACGTTCTTCTCTCCATCTACGTCGCCGATGGTCTGAACCTTGGTGAGACTGATACCGTCACCAACACCGACTTTGTCACCGAGACCCTGCCTCCTGTTACTACCACCGCCACTGTTACCTTCACCGAGGGTGGTAAGACCGCTACCGCCACTGTCACCACCGTTCTTCCCGCCATCCCCACCGACGTTATCATTGTCTGCTATGGTAACTACTGCGCTCCTCAGACACACTGCCCTACTTGCTCTAAGTGGCAGGTCGTTTGCGAGGACGGCCTCTGTGCTCCTCGTGAGTGCCACGACGACACCTGGAACAAGCTCAAGATATGTGACAACGGAAGCTGCTACTACGCCGATTACAAGGAGGAGGAGTGCAACCAGCGCATCATCTGCTACGGTTCCAGCTGCCAGCGTGACCAGCACTACTCTGAGGATTACGCTCGCAAGTTTGTCTGCAATGTCGACGAGGACCGCTATTACTTCGAGGAGTGCCATGACGACTGCTACAGCTACGAGAAGTGCTCTAACGGAGAGTGTGAGCCTGTCCACCCTCCTGTTCACCCTGTGCCTGTCAGCCCCCCTAAGCCTGTCTACCCTGGCAAGCCCCCGGTTGTTGTCGTTCCTGATGTTCCTGAGCACCCTTCCAAGCCATCCAAGCCTGAGCACCCCAAGACTCCCGAGCACCCCCAGGCTCCCGAGCACCCTTCCAAGCCCGTCAAGCCTGAGCAGCCCAAGACCCCTGAGCAGCCCAAGACCCCCGAGCAGCCCAAGACTCCTGAGCAACCGGAGACTCCCGCTAAGCCTGAGACTCCCGCGACCACCGGTTCCAACGAGACCCCTGAGGTTCCCGTTGTCACCGCCGGCGCCGCGAAGAAGACCTTTGCCGGCGTGGCCGCTGCCTTTGCTGGTTTTGCTTTCCTCCTGTAAAGGATTCCTTTCTCCCAATTGGGTTTCATGATATTATGGCACTGCATGGCATAACATAATATGGCGCTCATGCATTACTTCTTAAGCTTTATAAGCTTATATGATGTTTAATTCTTTGCTCATTCTTGTACCTATATAGCGCAAGGTAGTCCTGCTTTGGATACTATTCTTTAATGAATTTGGAGGCTCAATTAGCCATAACGCATATTTTGAGAAGAACAGCAAGTGACTATGACCGTGATATCGATAGAATTAACGCTTGTAGCTTAGTATCAGGGATGTCGCGGAGCATGGCGTGTTGATAATTCGGTGCGGAAAAGACAATGAGCAAAAATCAAGCGACTTCAGTTCATCACGGAAACCGGCAATATATATCTCCGCTCTTCGGCGCAGCAGTGGCGCAGCTCAAGCGCGTCATCCCAGACCCCCTGGCAGAACCAGTTGCCATCTTGACTTTTCCCATGCTTGAGTAACCTCTCCACGGAACAGGCTGTCTGATCCTTTTCCTGTTTAACTTTGCAATATTGGCCAGTTGTCTCCAGCAAATCTACAAAACGTCGCCATGAGCCCCGGCCTGGGTCTTGCAACCAAGAGGACCCGGGAGAGTACATCCAAAGTTCGAACCGGATGTAGCACTTGCAAAACTCGTCGAGTCAAATGCGATGAAGCAAAACCAATCTGCCGACGTTGCGCTATTGGATGCCGAAAATGCGAGTACGACGTCGCACGTACGACACCTCAGCGAAGAAGCGTCATCACGGTCTATGTGCCTCCTGCACAAGCTCAACCAGTATCTGTCGTTAATGACCGCGGCCTCGACTTTTTCCAACGAAATGTTGCAGCAAAGTTGGACGGTCAGTTCAGCTCAGCCTTCTGGAGCAGGCTCGTGTTGCAAATGTCACACTCCGAGCCATCGGTTAGACACGCTGTGTCAGCCATCAGCACCATATATCATGACATTGAAGAGTCTGTACGGCACCCGGTAGGCTTTGTCAATGCTAACCCCAACGCCCGAAAAGAGTGGAACGCAGCAGTAAGAAGTCTATCGGCTCGCATCCAAGCGCACCCCGACTCGAGCTTGGTGCCTCTGGTCTGCTGTCTTCTATTCACATGTATCGAGTTACTCAAAGGAAACATTGAGTCATCTCTATTTCACGCCCAGAACGGTTTCAATATTCTGACTGCGCTCCATCGCAACAATGAGACAATAGAAATAGGGTCCAATATCCCACCCAACGATCTTGAAACCATCAAAGATTACATAATTCCCATGTTCTTGGGCTTGAATGTGCTCTGCTTACTTGCTGGGATATCAACTCCGCCGATATACGCTGTTAAAGATGACGAAGATGACGAAGATGACGAAGATGCTCCTCACCAAGACCTTGCCCACTCTAGACGACGGCTTCTCGTGGTTTCGGATCAATGCATCCGATTCACTGGCGAAGCCAGTCTCAAAGCAGATGCGTTCCAGATTAACATGGACGATCTCATTGAACAAGTCAAACTTCAAATAAAGCTAGACGCATGGCGCGACCAGCTATATGACCTTATCGAACGGACGCAAGCTGCCGGAAAACCAGTGAAAAAAGAGGCGCTCTACTTACTCTTGGTACAATACAAAGTCATCTACATCTGGATGCGAGTCTGCACCACAGTTGCTGAAACGGCTACCGACGCTTATCATGCTGACTTCGAAGAGCTTGTGCATTACTCGGAACAAGCCACAAAGCTAAGTGTGGGAACAGCGACACCGCAACTGCTGTCTTTTGATATACAGATTCTGGGGCCTCTGTACTATGCCGCGTTGAAATGCCGTTATCCTGCAACACGGAGACGAGCGCTGGAATTACTGCGATTAGCACCTCGGCGCGAAGGACTCTGGAATGCACACCACGCATACGTGACTGCAAAACGTATAATTGAGCTGGAAGAAAGGCATTTAAACGAGCAAGGGTTGCCAGACGAAGCTTCAAGATTGCATGGTCTCACCTTGCCTGATGATGGGTCACGTATCTTCAACCCGGCTGAGATGCCATTTGACTTTCAAAAGTTTGGCCATAGTATCGTGCCCAGCCCTGCTTATCCATGCACGCTTGAAGCTAGGTTTCGCACAAAACCACGGGGATTGTTGGGAGAGTGGCAAGAAACCACGGAGTACATTACCTTGTAGTGCGCTTGTGGTGTGCTGGAGGGTTCGACTTGGAAGAGAGGGCTAAACGATGATACCACTGAAATTAAACGGGTTGCCATGTAATAAGATCTGTGTACTTTCGGTAATTGCGACTGAGTACAAATAAAGCTAGATACGTACGTGTTCATAAGAGATGTGTTAATAACCTTGTGTATTATTGACTTTTTGACCCCTCTTCAACAGTGCATAGAGCAAGACTTTATAGCCTTTGAGGGAGGTAAGAAAAGTCATGATGCGGGGGAAAAGGATTTCCTGCTATGCAACTTACAACATTGAATTTCAGTTATTATTGCGGGCATGAGGTTATTGTGCTTGAGAAGTGGAACGGAAAGGTGTGTTTTTTTGCAAAGGTTGAAGCCTGGTCCTCAAAAACCTTGTTTGAGGCCCCATGCATAACATTCTCTGTCATCTTGTTCCGCCCAACCACGCCCATAAAAAGACACATGCATGTACGTACGCTCTCCGAACGCAATACGACAAACTGATCCATCCATTCGGACTCCAAGTTCCAGGCGATGCGGGTTGAAGGATTCGGTCACACCAAGTAAGCGTTAATCTACCAGTAAGCCTGCCCAAGCCACGACCCTTGATTGGTACCTGGACGAGAACCTCGTATTGGTCTAAGCAAAAAAGGATCACGTATCTGACGAACTGGAAGTAGCATCGCGCCTTGAATCATCATTCCGTGCTGTAGTTGAGCAGAGGGATAATATACAATAATAAGCTGATTCCCCGGACAGATTATTTCAGGAGAGATATTTGTTCTTTTTTATCGAAGACCACGTCTGTCACAAAATCTGTACCGAACGGCCTCGACTTGACCCGCATTACCGCCTCTCATCAACAATATGACCGCCCAATCTTTCTCTAAAGAGGATGAACTCCAACCAGAGATTGCCATCCAGCACTCTATACTTGAACAAGCACAAGCTGCAGCCGCCGCTCAGACAGATAATGACCCTGCATGGCTCGCAAGCCAGGAGGTCTTACCGGAAGAGACCGACCTCATTACTACCAACCCGAACAAAGATGGCGTACCTCCTCCAGCCTACGGCGAAATAAGCAACGACAGAGACGGCCTTGGCACCAGTGCGTCTGTCACTGAAGATGGTCGTGTCAACATCCGTATCAATAAGCTCAACCGGCGTCTGTCAAAAATATTCGCACCTACTTTACACCAACAAGACCAGACTGTCCAAGATACTGAACCGTCTACTACCCCCTACGTTCCCTCCGGATTGAGAGGTGAAGGAGCATCCAAACCCCCATCGCTGAACGTCGTCATCCAAGTTGTGGGTTCTCGCGGCGATGTACAGCCCTTCGTTGCGTTAGGAAAAGTCCTGAAAGAGACTTACGGCCACCGTGTACGGCTAGCGACTCATCCCACATTTCAAAATTTTGTGCTGGAGAATGGCCTCGAGTTCTTCAGTATTGGAGGTGATCCCTCCAAGCTGATGTCTTTCATGGTCAAAAATCCCCGTCTGATACCAGGATTTCGCAGTTTTCTGAATGGAGTTGTTGGTCGGCGAAGAAGGGATATTACCGAGTATATTCAAGGCTGTTGGCGATCATGTTACAAAGCCGGTGATGGAATGAGTGGTGAAGTCACTGATGATGGCCTTTCAGAGACTGCAGCAAGACCTTTCGTCGCTGACTGTATCATCGCCAATCCTCCGAGCTTCGCCCATATTCATTGCGCAGAGAAGCTGGGAATTCCTCTCCACATCATGTTCACAATGCCCTATTCTCCAACTATGGCTTTCCCCCACCCCCTGGCCAACATCAAATCGTCCAATACCGACCCTCAACTCACTAATTACATCACTTATGCTCTGATCGAACTCCTCGTGTGGCAGGGGTTGAGTGACATCATAAACCGATTTCGCGCCAAGTGTCTCGGTTTGGATCCTGTGAGTACGATCTGTGCCCCTGGGATGCTACAGCGTCTCAAGATCCCTCACACCTACTGCTGGTCTCCAGCTTTGATACCCAGGCCAAAAGATTGGGGCTCCCATATATCCATATCCGGGTTCTACTTCCTCAATTCGGCCTCTGACTACACCCCGTCTCTCGACCTCCAGGCATTTCTCGACGCTGGTCCCCCACCTGTGTATATCGGATTTGGAAGCATAGTGTTGAAGAACCCCAACGCAATGACGGAACTCATCTTTGATGCTGTGAGAAAGACAGGTCAGCGTGTTCTCCTCTCTAAAGGTTGGGGAGGTATGGGTGCAGATGAGTTACGTATTCCCGACGGCGTCTTCATGCTAGGCAACGTCCCACATGACTGGCTTTTCAAGTACGTCTCTTGTGTTGTTCACCATGGTGGCGCAGGAACCACGGCGACTGGTATCAAAGCAGGCCGACCGACTGTAGTTGTTCCATTCTTTGGAGACCAGCCTTTCTGGGGCGCCATGGTCTCGAAAGCAGGCGCCGGCCCAGATCCGATCCCCCACAAAAAGCTCACAGCGGATAAACTAGCCGATGCTATCAACTTTTGTCTGAAGCCGGAAAGCTTGGAACGCGCCGAGGAACTATCAAGGAAGATTGCTGAAGAGAGAGGGTGCGATATGGGAGTCCATTCATTCCATCAACATCTCGAGGTTGATCGACTTCGTTGCACCCTTGCACCAACTCGAGTCGCGACGTGGCGCATCAAACATACCAAGATCAAGTTAAGCGCTTTTGCTGCTTGTACACTCGCTAATGCGAAACTTTTGGATTTCCATGACTTGACGTTGTTCAGATCAAGAGAATATGTTACCGATGAGGGCCCATGGGATCCAATTTCTGGAGGATTCACGGCGATTTGTAGAGCGCTGGGTAACATAGCGATGGGGATCGCCGACTTTCCTCTTGAGACATTCAAGGCTTTACCGATTTCGTCTATGTCGAGTCGAAGGCAATCGCAAGTATCCTTGTCATCTAGTAAAAGTAAGGACTTAAATATTAGGAGAGACATTCTGCTAACGTTCTCAGGACAAAGACCGACAAGTTCGAATAGCCAGGAATCTCTTGCTACTCTTCGAAGCCTCCCGGACCTCACTGGGAAAGACTATGATATGCTCCGCCAGCCTAGAGCACACACGAGCAAAGGCTTCGGCCGTATAGTAAAAGCAGCGTTGGAGTCACCTGCAGAAATCTCTGTGGGTTTCACCAGAGGCTTCCACAATGTCCCCAAGCTCTGGGGAGACAACACCGTACGCCCCCAGGAAAAAGTCACCGGTCTTAAGTCAGGCCTCAAGGCAATAGGGAAAGAGTTTGGCTTCGGCTGGTACGATGGTGTTACTGGCTTGTTTACCCAGCCCTGGAAAGGTGCCCAGAAAAAGGGTGCTTGCGGCTTTTTTACAGGAATCGGCAAAGGAGTCGGTGGATTCTTGATCAAGCCAAATGCAGCCCTCTGGAGTATCCCCGCTTATTTCATGAAAGGAGTAATCAAAGAGGTGCAGAAATTGTTTGGCAGCACTGTGCAGAACTACATTATCGCATCAAGGGTGACTCAAGGGTACGAAGAGTGGCTGCAAAGCTCCGACGCTGAGAAGGAAGATGTCATCACCCGCTGGGAACTCATCCAGAAATACCTTAAGAAGAAGGCTGATCCTGAAGAGATGCTGCGAGACGTCTTAGAAGCACAGCGGAGAAAGAGTACGAGGAATGGGGAGGCTCGTCAAGAGGGTGAAGGTACCGCGAGTTCCACTCAGCCAGCAGATGGTGAAGACCTCCCGGCTCAAGATGCCGAGGATTCTATGCCCGCCGTGGGTAATAATTATCAATCCTCTATCCCCTTTGATGACTCTTTAATGAAGACCGGGGCTTCTTGACCTTGGAGCTAGTCTAGTAAGGATGCAATCTTGACGAAGATTACTTGGAGTCGGACAGTACATAAATATCGAAACTGTTTTTTTCTAGTCTAGAGCTGACATAAGTTATGTTACATGAGTTGCTCGAGAGAAAGCATAAGCCTGGATGAGTTGAGAGATGAGCCTTGCGTCACGATGTTGATGCCGGCTACAAGGGTTAATTTCGAAAACGGATGGGCCTTAGCCTACAATTACCAAGAGAACTCTTGACCCACGAGCTTTTCGGCTAACTTCCAGACTCTCTCCGCTTCTTTCTTATCCATCGCCCATGGATACACTTCTCCTTTGAAGTGGTCTGCCAATCGAGAGTCCATGAAGTAACCACCATTGTGACTGGTGATATCTGGTGAGAACGCAGTGTAAATGTGGGTTGCAACGCCTTGCTCTGGGGACTTGAAGTCGAAGCTACCCGGAGTAAGAGAGGCTGTAGTTCCAATGGTGACATCTACCGCATACATGCTGGCACCCCCTTCACCCGCCCAGTCAACGTGGCTACCCAGGTTGGTGTACACGACTCCAGGGTGCAGACTTGCACTGGTCAAACCTTTTGACCCGAGCTTTTGTGCCAGCGCGACAGAAAAGAGTACAGTTCCAGTCTTAGACTGTCCATAGGCTCTCCATGGATCGTAAGCCTTGCCATCCTGGATTATTTAGTTAGCTTGATAGGCTCTGAGGCGTGCCGAGCTGCGAGATTGACCAACCTGAAAATTGTAGTCAAAACGAACACTGGAGAATCGATGGCCGTTCGACGATACATTGATGACCCTGGGAGCCTTTGCCTTGAGAACCTTTCCGAGGATAAGATTCGTGAACAAGAAATGCCCCAAGAAGTTGGTTGCAAATTGTCTCTCAATACCATCCTCAGTGAGCTGAAACGGGACAGCCATTATGCCAGCGTTATTGACAACGACATCAATTTGAGGAACATCATCCCAAGCATTAACCTCATCGGCTGCTGCTCGAACACTCTTCAAAGAATCCAGCTCCAGAGTCAGTGTCTTGGTTTGAACTCCTGTAGAGTCGGTGATAGATTGTGCCGTCTCTTGAGTTCTCTCAGTGTTGCGGCCCGCAAGAATAAGTAGTGCGGGAGAGTGCTCGGCTACTATCTGAGAAAAGACGGTGCCAAGGCTACCAGGTGATGCTCCTGTTACGAGAATGGTTTTACCCATGATTTCTGAAGAAAGATCGCTGGCGATGTGCCTGCCATCTGTTTCGTTGGTGTAAGCCATTGTTGATAGATTTGCGTAATGAAGCTTTGAGATTTCTGGTTGTTTGATGAACAAAGATGGCGAAACGCGCTTGATCTGTTCAAAGGAGATTCTGGACCTTCTTTCCTTGTACATTTATATCCACCTACATCTGCTTGCTGAAGCCCCTCCTTGTTTAACTTCACCCATGTCCTTTTGCAATGAGACCATATGGATTTCTCAGCATGCGACAATTAGTCGCGATGGGGAGAGTCGGCGTAATGCATCTCCATTCCATGAGAAAGCAAGCGAAGAGCTGGATTTGTAAGTCCTGAGAGGATCATGGAACGTAGGCGATTGTTATGCGCTAAGTCCGGCCTTCGTGATCCATGATTTCGTCAACAACGCCTCATCAACTCGACTGATGAAACGCATCAAGAACATGGAAGGCTTACCGACGACAGGGGCTTTAACCCCTATGCTCTCACCGGGGCCAGGTGCAGAAACGACTTTTATGGACGATACCACAGTAGAATATGCCTACATCTGGAAATTGCTTATAAATTCACCATCCCCGAACCCAGACAGGGTAGCTGGACCAATCAGAGATTACATTCCTGATCTGGTATAGCTTTGTTACCCTCGACACTATTGGCTTGCCGACAGCTTCTTTCGAGACACAAACGCTTTTGTTGAATCTTGATGATAGATGTCGGTGATTTGGAGGGTTAAGTCCGATACACCCGACATTCGCGGCAGATCTGGCACGCATGAGTATTCAATGATGACAAATGCTGAGAATGAGGCTGGAAGAACTCGTTGGCACTCTGCAGGTAGAACCTGAAGAACTTGGAATAACTACGTACATTCATATGTCTTCAATCTCGTAATTATTACCCTCTCCGATAAACACCCAATAGCAACAAAGTGTTCATGAATTGCTCAGCTCGTCGGGCGAGTTACTGCCGGCGACCAAAGTATCTTGTTACCCTTACAAGTAATCCGATGCTTTCCCTCATCAATCGAGAATCCGGCGTCCTTCAAACCAACGGATCTAAGACCTTGATCACGTATTCGGCCATTGATTTTGAAACAAAAAATCGCGCCGTTATATGTACGAAGACGCAGGATCGTCGAGTTCAGTGAGAATGCAACTGTCGATGTATTCCAGTTGTGCCGGGTAAAGTCATGGATGCACTTCTCACCATGCACAATCCACAGTCGCGCCATACCATTTGCTGTCACTCATACAAGCAACTTCGTGTCAAAGGAGAACTCGAGGCAGTGATTAATCTCTCAATTATTCTCTGAACCCCGAAGCCTATGGATGTATGTCCCTGTGTTGACGTCCCATAATTGGATAACGCCATTGCTCATACGATAACCCTGGAGTCTGGGGAAAATTTGATTAGGCGAATTCTTCAGGGCTTGTTGTTTACCTACTCGTCCTCTTCTCTGTCACTGATGGCCTTAGTTCATATTATTAAGTCTGATGATGCTGATGCCACTGTCTTCCAGTCAGGTGGCAGAACGACTGCCACAATATCATTGATGTGCCCCTTTATCTTGTTTTGGCATACGGAATTATCCAAATTCCATAACTGAAACTGTGTGTGGATAAGATGCAGTTTCAATGAGTGGTGAGTGGGAAGATATCGATATTGAACTCCTGAATGTGTCAACTTTGAAGATTTGGAAAGAGTATGCCCTGGTAGCCCTCCACTACCGCACGGTACCATCGAGAGAGTTGGATACGAGGTAGTTAGAGTCGGGGGTATATACGTATTATAGACAGCAAATTGGGCTCACAGGAGCAACCTAAGCTTGCCAATTCTATGCGAAGTACTCCCGACTGAGTGGAGGAAACTGTATCATATATGAACTTCTTCTATTTTTCAAGTTCACATTTTCTGGGACATCCGAGAGTCCCCTCTTTTACGAGAAGAATGTTTACTTATAGTAGCTACTCTTTATAGATTACAGTCTCGCTTAACCTTAAGACGTCCTATAAGCTTTTTGCTTAGAAACCAGAGACGGATCGATAGTTTCAGTATCGCCCCAATCTCCTTGCCAGTTGTGTTCAGCAAGGTAACGTTTCCACTCTTCATCTTCATCGTTCAGTTCACGGCTAACATCCTCAAGCATGAACCAAGCTACGACTGCTCCTACAACAGCGAACCCTGAACCTATCATGAAAACAACCTGGTTACCCTTATCCGGCTTGTCCTTATAATTATTCAGGATAGCGGTAAAAATCTTTGAAACGTCAGTTACATCCTTAGGTTAATCGATACGAGGAACTCACCTCCGTACCAACCGCTGCTCCAACCTTTGCCCAAGCCGAAATGATGCCGTTGGCTTGGCCACGTATTGAAGTGGGAAAAGGCTCAGCAGATATAAGAGCAATAACACTGTGAAACGTTAGAATCTGTTTCAAGTGAATGAGAAACCTGAAAATCGAACATACCTTCCAGGTCCAAGCTCTCCTAGCGTCAGAAACACACCGTACATGACGACAAATAGTGGAAAGATCTTCTGAATCTGTTCGTATGCTCCTCCAAGTACGAAACCAAGCACGGCTTGTAGAACGAAGCCAAGAGCCATAGTTTGCTTTCTGCCAATCTTGTCTGCGAGCCAGCCACCGATGAAAGGGCCTGGGAGGTAAAACGCATTGATGACAACGCCCCAGCCCAATGATTTGATTAATGACTCGGATGCATTGACTCTGGATACGACGGTTGAGCTGAAGACTCCGAAAGGGATCGAAATCCAGTTGTAGATGAACCAAGTCCAACCTGCCGCAAGGAGCCGTCGCCAATACTTTTTGACAATTAACCAGTAAGGTTGTTTCTGTTTTCGCAGGGCGGACTTGCGATAGGCTGTAGAGACGGCCATCCTGAGTCGAAACCAAAAAATGACCAAAGGGGGCACCATACCGAGACCGAAGGACAGTCTCCACACAAGTTCATATCTATTCTCCTTTTGCTTAACGCACAGTAGTAGAATCAACGGAACTAGGGCACCAAAGCAGTACCCGAGCGAAGCTGCGACTTCACTCATGATAGCAAAGATGAAGCCTCGTCGCTTTCGAAACCCACTTGACTCGTTGGTTGCTTCCATGGCGCCAGCACCTAGACGCGTCAGTATCAGTGGTTGCTGAGATGTCACAAGGTGGAAAATGAAGAATTACCGGTAACGGGGTATTCTCCTCCAGCGCCAACACCCGTTATCCCCCGTGCAATCACCAGCATCCACAACATTCCTGTTTGTGTTGTTCCATTAGCCGCCGTACTGAGGATTATTCCTCCTGTCAGGATGATAGTGGTGGCGATGGCGCCGGTTTTGCGACCATATTGGTCGGCAACATAACCGAATATGATCATTCCAAGTATCATGCCGATTAGAAAAGCATTTGAAAGTCGCGAATACATGGACGAGGTCAAAGCGTCAGGGTACAGGACATCGAACAGCAACGAGATGTTACCAATCACAGCAGCGTTACTTGGTATTATGTCAGAGGCAGTTCACTTAATGTAACAAGGGATTCTTGATGAGCTTACTACCCATCTGAGGCGGTCGCAATCGACATGAAGATAAGCATCAGCCATACAGAGACTTTGCTGAACGTCGACTCAACTGTCTGACCTGCCTCGACACTTCTGATGTTTGTCATCTCCAACATCTTGGAGCCATCCTCCCCGTCGACGGGTTTTGACGAATCTTGTGGGTTGTCAATGGCTGACTGCATTGTGGCTCGGGCTCGCGATGATCAGAGGCAAGAACTGAACCGTTGCTGAAGATTGATGGAACGAACCCAAGATGGGAGGCAGGGAAAGGGTTCATATAGTCGTAATGTGCGAGAAAGGGATATTGCCGGGACGCCAATTCCTCGGTAACGTAACATAACCTCTTATCATGGGGCAGTCGGTCGAGACTAGGGTTAAGATGGCGCTGGTGGGGTAGTTCGAAAATGGGTAGAGAATTGTAAGACTAACTGTTTCCAGACTAGATCGTCTTGGCGCTAGCTATATAGAGGTATTAGATAGAGAGGCTAAAACTTACCCCGCCAGTCGAGAAGCCTCCTACCGGTATCAGTTTTGATACCGAGGGAATTCCGAGGGCTTGTAAGTCTGTGAAAACAGGCCTTGTATAAGGTCGTCGTGTACCGAATCTCATAATTTTCTTCCGCCTTCTAAAAATTTCGCATGTGAGTTGGCTTTTTGCCATCGTTTCTTCTTATCGGCAACATCTTCCAAATCCTTCTGGGTCAAGGCAATCACCATTTACTGCGACCTATTCATCACTCTGGAATCCAATGTCGTCTTTCAAAGTACCCCTCAAGGTCCACGAAAACGATCAAATCACACTCAGTGATGGAACAGTCCTTTCAGCTTTGATATGGCTACCAGAGGACGCCGAGAGTAATCCAGTGCCTGCGATTCTGGAATATCTGCCCTACAGAAAGCGCGATGGAACGAGCCATCGAGACGCACTTAATCACCCCTATGTTGCTTCCCACGGATACGCCTGTGTTAGAGTAGACATACGCGGCTCAGGTGACTCAGAAGGTCTTCTCTTGGGAGAATACCTTCAACAAGAGCAGGACGATGCTTTAGAAATTCTCCAGTGGATTGCGTCTAGAAAGTGGTGTACTGGGTCAATTGGCATGATCGGCATTTCATGGGGAGGCTTCAACGGGTTGCAGGTTGCTGCTCGAGGTCCGCCAGAACTCAAAGCAATTATTTCAATCTGCTCAACCGATGATCGTTATGATAATGACGTTCATTATATGGGTGGCTGCCAGCTCGTGGAAAACTTCCTCTGGGGTGCAACTATGTTTTCTATCGCTCCAACGCCGCCAGATCCTGCACTTGTCGGCAACAAGTGGCGAGAAATGTGGTTAGCACGCTTGAAGCTCGGAACGCCCTACATCGCTGAGTGGCACCAACACCAGAGACGCAATGAGTTCTGGAAACATGCCTCCATCTGCGAGGACTACAGTGCAGTTAAATGCCCTGTCTACCTTGTCGGTGGGTGGCATGACCCTTACTCGAATTCCATCTTTCGGATGCTTCAACATTTGCAATGCCCAAAGAAAGGATTAGTGGGCCCTTGGGCACATAAATATCCAAACTTTGCAAAGCCATCTCCCCAGATTGGCTTTTTACAAGAGTCCCTGCGCTGGTGGGACAAGTGGCTCAAAGGTATCGAGACTGACATTATGGAGGAACCCATGCTTACTTGTTATTTGAATGATACTGTGCCTCCAAAAAGATTCTACCCCCACCGCCCTGGTCGTTGGGTTGCCCAAGAAAGCTGGCCCAGCGAGGATACCGCCCCAATCACCTTCAATCTCGCTGCAGGAAAGTTACTTGTTGGATCCTCTCCCAGTGTCGAATACATCTCATTCAAGTCTCCTCAGACGGTAGGATTTGCAGCGGGGAGATGGATCACATACGGCACAGAGTGGGACATGCCAGGAGACCAAAGGGAGGAACAAGCCGGGTCCTTGGTGTTCGATAGTCACCCCCTTACTCAACCCTTGAATCTCCTCGGTGCCGCTAGCCTTCGCCTACGAATTGCTAGCGACAAGCCATGGGCATTTGTGGCAGCTGTGATGTCTGAAATCTTACCAGATGGCTCTGCCACAAAACTGTCATATGGATTACTCAATCTGACGCACCGGGACAGCCATGTCGACCTGAAAGACCTCGAGCCTGGTCGCTTTTACGATGTTAACGTCAGATTGAACGAGTGCGGCCAACGCGTGAGTGCAGGATGCAAATTACGTCTTGCTCTGTCATCATCATATTTCCCAGTCGTTTGGCCCTCACCGGAAGCCCCCACCCTGACCATTGACTGCTCGTCAACTCAATTAGAACTTCCAGTCCTACATGATAGTGCACTTGACAAGCATCCACGGCCTTTTGAACCGGCGGAGAATGGTCTGCCTCTCAGAGCAATCACACTGCGTCCCACTAAGGCCAAGGACAGCATCACGCGTGACCTAGAAACGGACGAGCTTACCATCTGTTTCGACAACGACGAAGGATTGTACGAGAATGAAGAAAACGGTTGGCGATTTGGCGGAACGACTACTGTTACCTGCAGTGTGCGACCGGAAGATCCTTTGTCAGCCCGGGCTGAGCAAAAGTTCCGTCAAGAATTCGGCAGAGGGGACCTCAGGCTGGCTATTGACGGTTGGACCGAGATGACAGCCACCAAGGAGGATTGGCACATCTCTACTCGAATGAAGGCATGGGAGAACGATGAGCAGATATTTCAGCAGGAACACATTTATACTATCCCGCGAGATCATATGTAGAAAAGGTAGTGTCAACACTGTATTCGATAGATGGAACCGATTACATGACATATCTAAGTGCGTTACTTGGAATCACATTGTCAGAAGCGGCTCGCTTCTACTTTCCCATGTCTGTGCTAGTAAAATCCAGTCGCTATGTGGCTCTCTCCATAACTCTTCAAGAAATACCGGGATGTTGGAGTAATATCGGAAAGGTGAGCTCCTCACTAGATCATTGCACAAGCGACTGACAATACGAATGCGATCATCATTGCCATGACTGGAGATTCCAGCCACGAAGATGGGCCATGAAAGATTTGGTAGATGTTTTTCGATATTTCGAAATCTTGCGAATACCCTGAAGAGTTTACAACAGTGATACTCTTCAATATCAACAGCTCCAGCCACTTGTAGTCGTTTGCAAGCATAGACCACACCGGCGTGATGGAAGGCTTCAACAAGAAGCGCGATGTCATGCTGGTGTATGTAATTGATGGGATCGATCAAATGTCCGATTGCCAGCAAAGTGGATGCATTTGCGAGCTCGAACCGGTCCTCAAGGTTTTGCATGTAAACGTGGTCACATGACTGATCGAGGGACGACGAGATCGACGTCAACGTAACATCGTGTATGATCTGTAAATATTCACCAAAAATGACGGGACCATGATCAAGATCAGGTAAGACAGCGTTCTCAATCATCTCTGGATCGAACAAAGTCGTACATGCGAGTATATCCAGACTAGCCACTTGATTGTTGAGGAAGGTGAACAGTTCATGGTCCAAAGCTTCCCCTGACGGGAGGGTTTTAATTAGAGCCCTTGAGGCACGAAGATGAAAGAGAGCGGCAGAGGTGCTAGACTCCAGAAGTGAATAATTGCAGAGGACAAGAGTGGCTGCAAGTACTGCCTCTGGTGTCTCGTGTCGATTCATGGACATGATCTGATTTCGATTGGAGTTCACATCTGTCATTGTCCGAATTTGGTCCGTAATTAACAGTATAGCCTTGAAATAAGCTATCTGTGAGAAGTTCGATTCATCCTTGATTTTGCAACCTCGGTGAGCTGCGGATATACCCAGTATCGCGAACCGCAAAGCTGGCTGTGTGTGGGCCAAACGAACAACCAGTCGCGCATACTCATTCCGCTCCGAGTGTACCCACACGTTGATAGGCGCGAGCTCGGAGGAATAATAATCCATCAATTGGTTCATCATGGCCTTGGGAGATACAGATACATCAGCCTGAGACGAATGACGGCGTGTCACTAAACACTGGTCGGGCGGGGAAGTTGAAGCATCTCCTGGCTGGGCATCAGGATGAGGTGCTGAAAGGCCTTTGAATCTTCCACGGCTTGCAACAGAATTTGTCCATCGAATTTCTCGGCTGTAGCCTGGACAAGACACGCCTTTTCTTATGCATTTGATGCATTCCGGTACTGTACGGTCGCAACGAATGCGGCGCAGTCGACAGGCTTTGCAGTCTAATCACACAAGTCAAGTCACACTATGTGCATAGATGATCTGGAAGCAGTATCCATACCTTGCATCGCGATTTCTCACAACATGAACAGAAGGCTCGCTTGCTATTCCAATGTAATTAAAAGCCTCATTGATTTGTTTTGGAGATGAAGCTCTGGAGTAGCACGTGTTTTCGTGGCGCCGGTAAAACTGCGGTCGGCGATTACTAAGTCATGGTGAAGAGACGGAACGTTACTAGTTATTCTTTCCTTTGTTCTTATGAGCCTATGCAAGTGCAGGCTGAAGCTAATAGCTTGCTTGTATACTCTATATTTCAAAATCTGTTTTTACTTAAGAAATGCAATTACTTTTCCGCTGCCTGAGTTGGCTTTTAGGTGGGGGGTGGGTTAAAATTGCAGTGAAAATTGAGCCCTCAAACCCCCAAACACACATCTTTGCTCTCGTCGCGTAATTCCGCTAAGAACGTTGCTATACCCTCCTAAGTATTTTTTCGCGATGATGAGGTTGATGAAAGCGGATAGCAACACGTCGAATATCGCAATATAATCCCTAAGCGTTTTTGTTCGCCTCGTTGCTATCTGGCTACCTACCTATGTTCTTATACTTGATTCACTTGACATATTTGTTAGGACGTGCAATGGGCAGCACATATTTAATTTCTATCCTGAGCTGAATAGCATACAATCCTTCCCAAGAGCGTAGAACCCTCATCCTCCTCGTGGTACGAGCGGCATGTAAAAGGACACAGTTGCTTCCAGATATGATAAAAACTTCTCAAAGCCTTGTGTTTCTCTAAGCGCAAAGCTTTGTGGTGCTTCCCAGTCGAGTAACAGGGACTACGATCGATAGCGCTTATTATCACAAGATTCTCAGCTATATTTGGGCCGACTGACGGCGATGCACTCAGTAGCAAGTTTAATTTAATCTCTCATCAAACTCATCACTGATCTAACTGTTTGCCTAGAGGCTCAATGCTCGTCCAATTTTGTCATTTGCGCCTGCGTACTATAGTCGAACCACGCCGCCTCGCTTACCCCGATGAACTGGACCCACATCCTTTACGCCGTCGGCCTGCTTGAACTGCTCCACCTCTTCTAGTGATGCTGCTGCCTTTCCAGAAGGTATGCTTTAATTATAATAAAGAACGCAGTAATTCCACAATTTAAGCATAATACTCTATGCTCCCGCTGTATTTTCAACCTTACTTTGCCCCGGCACATGGTAAAAGCATCCGGTCTGATGCTAAAACAAGAACGGATTTTTACAGTGCAAATTGGTAAAACAGAGGGTGAAATGATGGTACGTCATGCAATGTTAAGTCACTTTAAGATTATGTTTGTGCATGATTCAGTTACACTACGTATGGCGGCACATACCATGAACAATAAAGACCAGAAGACGCTAACTAAGTCACGGGTGTACCCAAGAATCTGGATGCGCAGGAAAAACAAGTATTTCGTGTATAACTTAGATACATATATGTATATACGTAAAGCAAACATGTACAAGAACTTAACATAACAACAATTGTGGCTATCGATGCCGTTGGGACAAGCCCAATCCTAGCAAATCACCACACATATCCACTTGCCAGCAATGGTGAACCGTCCGTCCCTTCCTCAATTGTTCTAAAGCCAAAGGCGTCTTAGTAGACAGTGGGCCAGCCGTTGTCATAACGGATAAGGTTGATGCCGAGCTGGGCAGTACCCTGAGCGTTGTAATAATGATAGACGAGCACGTCAGCATCATTATCAGTGAAAACAGCTGGGTGGCCAGGGCCGTGAATGTTGCCATGGCTAGCGAGAAGCTGGGTACCGCCACCCTGCATCAATTGCTTGCCACTCTTGTCGACGTAGGGACCGGTGACCTTGGTAGCGCGGCCAACCATGGTACGGTAAGTGCTCTGAACTCCCTTGCAGCAGCTATCGAAAGCAGACCAGAGATAGTAGTAGTTGCCGTGCTTGGTGATGAAAGGGGCTTCGACGGCTCCACCGTTGTTGGGGCGAGAGGCAATAGAGATGATGTTGTTCTTGTTGATGGGCTTGCCAGTGGAAGGGCTCAACTCAACAAGCTTGAGACCAGACCAGAAGGAGCCAAATGAAAGCCACCACTTGCCATCAGAATCAACAAAGAGGTTGGGGTCGATAGCATTGTAATTGCTGTTATCGTTGGACTCGATGACAAGGCCATCGTTGGTCCACGAGCCGGATGCACCAGTCTTGGACCTGGCAAGGAAGATAGCTGACTTGGATGTACCAAAGCTAGAAGCTGAGTAGTACATAAAGTATTGGCCATTGTGATAGGACAGGTCGGGTGCCCACAGGTTCTTGTCACCCTTGGTGTAGGTAGTAGTCCAAGCAGCGCCATTGGGGAAAGCAGCGCCGGCATCCTTCCAAGTAGTACGGTCGGTAGAGGTCTTCAGGCCGATGCCGTTGGCTGTGAAAGCAGCGAGATAGCCGCCACCGGGCTTCTTGACTACTGTAGGGTCGTGGATGAAGGTATCACCCTTCACGGGGCCGGGGTTGACATCTCTTCGGACGAGATCAGATGCCATGGCGCCAATGGCAAAGAAGCTGCCAATAGCGAGGCTGCGTAGGGAGACCATGGTGGCGTTTTCGTTTCGGGTTCTTGTCTAGGTGAATATTGGTGAAGAACTGCCGATGGGTCGAAGTGACTGATCAGAGATTATGTGGCGTTTTCATCGCCTTTTGTATGATTGCCACCCTGTCGGTTTTCGATCGCGTCAGCCCTGGATTTTCGGCGCAAAGCGATCATCCCATGTTAAAATAAGGGTCAGACTGCGCTCAGTTAATCTTGTGGTCAGCTTTTGTTTCAGATAAACCGTCCGCTGCGACATGAGACGGACCCCTGAGATACCGGCAAATTCCCACCTATCACAGGCTGACAGACTAACGGTGGTTGATGCTGGAATCGGCATGTTCGGAGGCTGACTTATCTCGGCTACTAATTCTAGAACGTGCAGGCAATTTATGGCTTTGCCGAATTCCGCCTAGGCGAATGATACTGGACCATTCTTACCATTCCATCGGGCTTAGCATGCCTAATAGCGTAAGGCTTGCTATGGAAATGACCCACAAGGATCGAATATCTCCCGTCCTGCCGCAACCCTGAAACTGGTGGTGATAGTTTGTCCATGAATAAATGGATAGAATAGATAACCTATATTACGGACTAGACCTGATCCCAGTAGTAATAGTAACAATAGGTGGCCTCACATTGAGTTATCTAGGAGGGTGCGCACTGACCTTTAATAATGATGCCGGCATTCTTTCTACCGTGCTCAATGACCTCTACAGTCGGTCCACGAGTGTTGAACTATGCACTATTATTTTCGATTTTTTTTCTTTTCTCTTTTTAGTAGGTAGCAAGATCATTTGCTCAAGCGGTGTTCAATGCCGAGGAGCTAAATGATAGTAAGCAAAAGCACTGCGACAAGCGACAGCAAGCAAAAGCGAGAAGGGAGACAAACCATAGGATGAAGGGCGCTGCATGGCGGTGAGGGTTTACTTACGCCACTATGTGCCAAAACAACGGAGTAAGTAGAAGGCTGGAAAAACATTGCCAAGGTCTCTGCCAATTGATGACAAGTCCAAGCTCTCGCTATTTTCGCTTTGGTCAAGTTACCCTAGAGCTGGTTACTAACCATCAAAGCTGCCAGATATCGTCTTCTCATCACACCTGAGGGAATTCCTTTCAGGCGTGCAGTTGATACCGCTACCATAACCACATATTCCCTATGTCTTCCTTCTTTAGCGATCCCATAACCGCTGCCGGTCATTCCAGATTCTTAGAGTAACCGGACCTCGGTCCCGGAACACAGCACTGTACCATGTTTCTTAGCCAACGAATATTATGCAATCCTGTTTGAGCGGGCCGGATTATCCCATTATGCTGGCTTTGACCTACTCTCGATTGCCTCCGAGGCCTGCCCTCTTTGCAGGGTGATCTTCAAGAGAGTGGAGAACGTCATCCCGGAGTTTAAGCAGATGGGAGAAGATCCCTTTTTAAGATACGCTTTTTTTGAGGGCTAGGAGCAGGGGTTGCCAGAAAACTGGACTTCCAAATTTGTCCAACGTCTTGACGGTTCAGATGGGTTCTCGCTAATTATCAATAGCAAGAGGAAGAATTTGTTTTCCCTGCTTGACGTCCTTGGATTCTGTGTCGAACCTGAGCAGTCGATGCATTCTGTCTTGAACCAAACCATACACGGCCAGAGAGCATTGGCTTTTGAACGGGTTCGCGGGGCTAAAATCAATCCTGATGCTGGATCCATGGAAAGGCTGAAAGTAGCCACTGGCTGGACCAACCATTGTGTGGCAAAGCATGACTGCTGTCGCCCTCCTCAAGTCCCGCTTCCTTCAAGGGTCTTTGACCTGAACGGTTTTGAGGAACCCTGGCAGGATACGTTTGTGCGACACGAGGGGCACAACAAACTATGATTCCTATGTGACACTCAGCTACTGTTAGGGAGCTGATGGTTCCAGTGAGGTGAGAACTACACATGCAACGCTCTCGAAACATCTAGACAGCATCCTTGTGCAGAAGCTCCCCCAGACCTACCAAGGCGCAATCAAGATTACGCGCCATGTCGGCATACGGTTTCTGTGGGTCGACTCACTTTTTATCTGTCAAGATGATGTCGACGATTGAGTCAGGGAGTCTACTGCCATGTAGTAGATTTATGCTGGATCATATCTGACAGTTGCCGCAGGCAATGCGTGGGGGGCTACGAGGGGATTTTTCTAAAGTCGAGACTAGCTAGGAATTACAAGACACATATCGTATGTGAACAATACTTTGGACAAATCGCCGTTGCAGCAGCTCCATTAGTGGTCTGCTTGCTCCACGAATGTTGAAACAGGTGAGTAATTGAACACAAGCATGACTTCCCGAATCCTTCTACGAGTCATCTGGATCAGCATCCCTGCCATGTAATAGTGTAAACGAAACATGCTTATGCGCCGAGCCCTACTCCAGAGCACCCCTGAAGTCTACTGGGGCACAGCCTACCTCTCCTTTAGTGCAATAACATTGATTGGGACGATGTGCTAATACCTAGATAATTAAGGCTGATGCAACTCTCAACTTGGCTGCCTTCGTGTAGGAACTCATGGTAAACTGTGCCACAATCAGCATTCTGATGGATTAGATAACCAAAGGCCTCAAGGGCCGTGATGGCCACGTTGAAAAGCGGCAACAACCATGAGACCTCGTTTTTAATCACCGCGACTGAGCATTTCTTACAAGTACCCCGCTTTACCGTACTCAGCTGGATGCTTCGATAGTCGAGCGATGTTCCGAACACAGCCCTATGACGTTCTAGACCCCAGAACCTTTGCTGCACAAGTGCGGCGTGTAATACATAGTCTAATTTCTCAACCCACTGATTGGTCGATGCGTAAACCACATTCGAATTGTCGCATCGGAAGGATCAAGTGGATAAATCCTTCACAAAACTTCATCTGCGGCCATGTGGCTCAAAGAATGATCATGATGGAAACGTCGCGATACATGACTACAGGTAGCTTGTGAAATAAGGAGCACAGCACATTCATGTAAACCATTTATCGTATCATGGAGCAGGGAGTAGAAGCAGTTCAATCTCAATCAAGTATCGGCGGCTCGCCATGGGATTCTGTCCCCTCGGGGTCCTTGTCCCCCACAATCTACGGGCCGCCCCTAGTTTGCTGCATTGGGTAGGTGAATTCGCCTAGATGTGGCGTCTCTTCTTGGCCCTGTACCACTCGCTAGGTTAAGACTAGCTTAATGAGTTTATTCGTATCTCAGCGAATAAATACTCTTCGTGATTGTCATTCTGTTTGGTGTATTGCAACCATCAGTTACAATTTTAAATATAAGATGCTTCTAGGTTATGCTGGCTTAGGAAGGAGGGATGTACATCTCAAGATAGTCTACGGAATTCGTATTAGGTGATCGAGAATCATACATACAATACAACTTGAACAGATCAAGAAGGTCCAAAATGAAGGATTGTCAGTTCTCCTCACGATTAAATAATATCGGCCGCATGATAGGCGAGGATCACGATCCTCCGTGACTGAGTTATACAAGTATCGGGGTTCTGACGTCTATAAAAGACGCTGTTGCCAGCCCTTGGGGTCGATATCTTCAGACCACCCAGCTTCGTCTTCTTTTCGACATTGACAAGCCAAAAATAAGAACAACTTTTGTTTTATTCCAATCATGAAATTCTTTACTTCTCTTCTCGTCCTTGCCTCAGCCTATGCTGCCATGGTTGCTGCAGCTCCTAGCTTTGACGAGTCCAAAGTTGAACTTGTCTCCCGGGAGGTTATCGAGGAACTCGAGGCGCGCCAGGTCCAGTGCCTCGGCTGCCAGAATGGCAGGAAATGCTGCCTTTATCGCGGTTATCCCAAGTGCACCGACTGTTAGATGCTCGAATTCTTGACCAGCTCTTGATTGTAGATGAGGGCCTCAGGTTAGTTTGACTACTCCCACTGATCATTCCTGCTAATATTGAATGCATAAGACCAAACACTCATTACAAAGCTGTGGGCAAAGTGTCAAAGCTTATCAGGAACAAAGAGATGGAAGGAGTGTTGAAGCGCATGGGATGTAGGTGGTAGTACGACCGTGCTTACAGTTCAAATTATGACAGTATCTACTGGATTTGATCAAAGTAGCAAATAAATATGTCTAGTATGCACTGTTCCTCGTGAGAGAAATGTCTTACATTTTGCGTCGTTCCTGTTCCTGGGCCTGGAGTAGATAAGGTGCATTTCTGGTTCATATTGCTAGGTAAAGAAATTCTCTGTAGCCAGGATGGCTTTGTTGAATGCGTCCATAGCGGGGCTCAGTGAACAGTGTACGGTCGTGAATGTGGCTCTATAGCCTCTCGCACAAGACGGTTCCTTTGTAATTGCTCCCTAAACACACGTGCCTGACCAATTCCCGCCTCTTGTTCCAGATATCGAAGCTGTTGCGATATCCATAACCTCTTGTTTTCAGGCAAGTCTGGGACTAGGCCGGCAACAAACAATGCTCTGGTTGCAAACAGTGAGCCTGTAATTTTGGCCTTGACTTGCGAACCTGGTCCTCCAATTCCAGGAATTTGGCCCGCCATGTAGGGTACAGCAGAGCAAATCATGTCAACGATTTGCGACACATCCGTGCGTATGACACCTCTTTTTCCTAAGGAAGGACCAAGCCTGTCAAGGCAATTAAGAACATCTAGGCGAGCCATCCAGAAGCAATTCCACAGCATCATGGTATTCACGCCGTGAAATATCAAGTTTGCTTGCGGGAATGGCTGTTCTTGGTGGGGGTTTCTGGGTTTTGAATAGATAGCATATCTCCATTGTTCTGGTACAATAGCCGCCCATTGGAGCAACTCCTCGTTGAGACGCTGAAGCCGTTGTGCGTGTATCGATGCATCCTCATTATGTTCCAGGACCCTGAGAACAACGCCACACCGCGAGACTACCTGGTGCATTAGGCCCAAAAGATTGCATGCAGGATAGTTAGCAGCTTGTTGGGTCATCCCTGGATATAATTCAAACACTGCATGTGTTGTTGGCGATATGTTCGCTTGTCCAATGTTCTGTAGTGTGTAGTTGACGAACGCTCCCTGCGTGGCGGTAGGCTTGTCATCAGAATTTTGCATAAGCCGTGTTTGGAGGATGTGAAACATGCCCTCTCGGTGCGGACTTGCCAATGGTGACTTTGTGATCCCCACGATAACCTGTAGCGTGATCAATTAGCATAGTGCTCAATCTGTGACACTTCTTCATGGAGCGCCGCTTACATCGTATTCCCACAACAGTTCCGTTGTTGCTAGAGCTGCTGCCGAACACCCGTCCGAGGTATCTAGGGCGACTCGAAGATGACACATAGCATCGCCATACAGCCTCTGGGCTTTGACCATATGTTCTGAGCCCATATGGTTCACCCTGGCCAGACTAGCCATAGCTACTGCCTGCACTGCATTTTGTAGGAAGGCCTTCCCCGACCGTTCGAGGTACAAGTGGGGGATATGGTCGTGCATCCCCGGAATCCCGTCGTCAGGTTCAACCACAAAATGATGTACGTAGTGCGCGACGGCATTCTGGATCCAGTCCGTTGGTAGTGGTGCCCCTGGTCGGCCAGGCGGAAGAGAGCTCAAAGTGAATAACCGCTCAGTGCCGCCTGTCTCAACGATAAATGTTGTCGCAGATGCTCGATAGCCGGGGCATTGGCGACGCGCAGCAAGACAGCGCCCGCATTGTGGCCTGTTCTGATCGCACTAGAAGAAATTAGCGAGCCCTGTACGGCGTTTCACAAACTGTCCATTTAAAAACAGTCATTACCTTCACCTTCATACGAATACAAGCAAAGCAACCCTTGCTACTCAGACGGCTGTCCAGGTGGCCAACCCGACGAATTCTGTGCATTTATTATCGATGACTTGGGGTTATCTGGGCAACATGCGGGGACTTTCGTGGCTCAACCTCGTTCTCTGACACAAGTTAGCATCAGAGGTTGATTAATGTTTGGTTTACTCGATATTGATTTAGTGGGGTACTCTCTAGTTGGACTAGTGTTCGCACGTTATTTCCTGTTTAGAACAAGCTCAAAGCATCTGGGCACCACAACGATTAAGGACGAGGTGATCGACTCACTAGCCGAGGATTCATCTCCACAATCCTTGGCCATCCCTGTAGTCAATCATGGTATTCTTCTCCCCAGAGGCCGTTAGTTGTCCTGAAATTGCTTCAGGAGGTTAGGTTTACGAATGACGCAGCTCAACGATGAGAGCTAATGCCACGCGGACCAAATTGTGTTGTCGGTAGGGGAAGGGATCATCGAGAATACGCAACGAATCCTACTTGAAGCTGACGCTGTGTTGGCTCGTTGGCATCCGCTCCCTTGACTTGCCCGTCTATAAGTAGTTCAATATGTACGAACGTTGCTGGTGCTTTTCCTATCATTCTCTCCATTAAACTTTCGACGCTGAATTTTAAATCCGTTCTTCCACATCATGTTGCAAACCAAACTCCTCGCCGTCGTTGCTGGCGTTTTATCAGCTACAGCTTCTCCTGGAAGAAGTGATGCCGGTAAAAATGGCAAAAATCGTGGAGTAAACCACTCGCCCTTCAATACACATGAGTATCATCAAAAGATCCTCAATCAATACGTTGACATTTGGGGTGGAAATGTCTCCCTCGTCAACACGACCTTTGCACCAGAGGTGACTCTCTACATTGATCGCTTTCCAACTGGATCGCACGGATCAGCTGAGATCGGACCTTCTATTAATAACCCCGCTGCTTTCGCAGCCTTTGTGGAGAAGACACGCAGCGGCCTACGCCATTACGACGTTTCCATCAAGAAATGGGTAGGCGAAGGTAATGGCATCGCTGCCCGGTGGGCCATAGATATTGTGCTAGGTGACGACTTCAAAAATGCCCCAACGTAAGTATTGTTCCAGTCATCAAAGTGTATAGGTGGTATGGAAAAATGGACTGACGAAAACTAGGAACCTCAAGGCTGGCGACTACGTGACTTACAACGGCACCGAGTACCTTACCCTTGATCCTTGCACCGGCCTTGTGACGGAGGTAGAGAGCGCACAGGATCTGATCTCCTTCATGTACAACTTGGGTAACGACATCAGTCTTTCGCCTCTTTAGAAACGGCAAGATGAGTGGATATCTGTGTTTTTAGAAGTCCATGTTTGGACAAGGTCTAGCCATAGTATCAAGACCTACCCATATACCTTTCTTATGATATATTTCCTGATGCATCGCAGAAGTGTATCGAGCATCACTTTCAACATTTTTCTTAGCCATTAGAATACAATACTATCAGCTTGAAAGTCATGTTCTTCAACATCTATCCTATTGCCATGTCTCATTTCTGAACAGTAAAGTCCTGATTAGCTCAGGAAAGGTTATTAATCTTTTACCAATTCCAAGTTAACAGGCACATATAAACACGTTTGAGGATATCACAGAACATGTCAGTATATCCCCATGCTTGTTCACTGGAACAAGTAAGAAGAACTCCCCGAGAACAGACAGGCGTCGTGGATTGTTCTTTGCAAACTCGACACATAGAATCCCAGGCCAGAAGGTCTGAAGTACGTAGCCGGAGGACCTTTAGTCCCTCGTTTTTTCTGCCTTTCATGAAAGGGCGGATAGTCAAGCCGTCGATGGCCCTTTGACGATCCCCATAATTGAGCTGAAGACTACACCGTAGAGAGATGATGTGACTTCAAAAATGAGCTTGGTGAATGAGAAGCGAACGCAGGAAGGATACATGCCAAAATTTACCTCGAAAAGCAAAAGTTTCGAAAGTAAGACGGAATAGTGAGGCGGTGGGATAAGGCTGAATCAAGAAGATATGATCCTCTGAAATTCGTCATAGCTAGCGTCATGCTGGGTTGGGTTCCTTTCACTGCGAGCAAATAACGCGAGAACTTTTGACTGTGTCAGCCAGCGCCACTCAGCGCCGTGTAGCAGACCAAGCCTAATAGAGAAGTGATTATCGCGTGCTTGAGTGAAGCCAATGTAAGCTTTACAGTATAAAAACAGGAGGTGCTTTGGTCTCAGTCTAGCGTCGAAACTTTCTCCAAAAAGAGAATAGACCCTCCAGAGCTACATACTGGTAAACTCCTAGCATGGTTCAAGTCTAAGAACAGCAGACTTGGATCCGCCGAGTCTACCTCTGGTATCTTTTTCTCCATCGTGGAAGAGGCTCGTCGTGCTACCCGTGATTGGGGGTATTCGGCAAGGCTGCCGCTAAAGGCTGCATCGGCTTTTCGGAAAACATATTATCAACCTGTCTATTGCCTCACACATGTTCATACCAGGTGAATCATGTTGGGGGGTCGAACATAAATTTATGATAATGATTCTGTAGTATCGACGTGAATTGACTCCAGGTGCAATCCCTGACAAAATTAGGCTAGTGCTATTACCAAGCCCGGGATGCCGGAGGACACTAGCGGTCAGTCGCCGATCTACTCGCCCAGATCACAACTTCACCGAAATGCCCGTTATTGGCTGGGAGTTGTTTGTATGTTGGATCACTTAAACCACACCGACATCACAAAATTGTTGGAAAGGATTTCAGTAAATCACGGACATTCGGATATTCAAGATCAACACCCGAAGCAGGAACACACATAGTTCGTCAATGTTATGGTTCACTCAAGATTATAGCGGATCAGCTGGACTTAACACAAACTCAAAGCAGATTGATCAGTTTCAATCGACTATGCCGCAGCTCGCAGAACCTCAACTCGGTAAATCATCAGCAAATACCTTCCGCCATTATTTCGTCGCCAATCTCAGAATCGACCTCCTTCTCGAGATTCAACTCATCATCCTCACGTTCTGCATCGGCATTCAAGATGCGATCAGCTACCCTGATTTCCAGTGCTTCGCCTCCAACCAAACAGGGAATTCGGTAGTCTTGGCGATCGGCGTTGCTGGTGACCACAGCAATCTTTTCAGCCCCTCAAATGTCGGCCTCAGTCTTGGCATGTTTATATCGGGAGCACTTGTCACAGGTCAAGTAGCCAACGTCGTTGGGCCCCGGCGTCGGGCTTGGCTGATTGTGAGCCATATTGCCCAGACTCTCATGACATTTGCAGCTGCCGCTATTCATGCTCTACCTGGTAGTAAGGGTACCGGCCCTCTAGCTATGGCATCGTTGGCATTACTTGCTTTTGCGTCGGGTGCCCAGGTATCTTCTATGAGGCCCTTTAGGATCCAGGAGATCACCACAGCCATGGCCACGGCAGCTTGGGTGGATTTTGTTATTGATCCAAACTTGCTAGGGTTAAAGAATCGTTCTAGAGATCGGCGCGCTGCTTTCTTGGTTTCTCTGGTGGCAGGGAGCTTTGCCGGGGCATTCATGCGCTCCGGGATTGGTTCTTCAAACGCCTTAATTGTCTCAGCAGCGGGAAAGATGCTTGTTACAGCGACGTTTCTGTTCAATAGGGAAGAAACCCCTTTAGTCGAGTCTTAATTGACTATTTGAGGTATTTAGACTATCATAGACCTTATTCTCTTGCTGTCATTGTAATCCCAGTCTTTGCTCACAGATGACACCTCAATTTGTGTACATGCTTCGATAAAGCTCTCGGTGGATCTCCAGGAATGCAAAAATGCACATCGTATGCCTGTTTATTGTCAGCTTCTGCGATCAGACTCTTGAATGTTTGCGATATACTAACGGTCCTACTCGTAAAAAGCTCGGGAACCATCCCCGAACAACCCAACCAGCTCCCTCATTACGAAATGCATTTCTTGCAGTCGCTAGCATTCCGGACCCTGCGCCGGATGTAGAAGACATCATCCTTGTTTTGATTACATCTAGCGGATTCGTGATCGTGGTCGCAACCAGAGCTGCTGAGAACGCCGAGACCGCTTGTACTGCAGGTGTGTCCTCTGTTTGCATATGGATAAGTATCAAGTTCTTGATGATATCATAACTGGCCAGTTGTCCTGTTGTTTGCGCCGCGGCACGCGTACAGTTAGGCAACCACCCTCTCACGAAAGCACTGAGCCCCTCTTCCCGGGCCATCCGGATTATACCGTCACCAACATGACGATAATTCTTCCTCTGATGCATCGGAAGTGAGCCGTCGTGCTGCATTCTCACATTCAGCACGTCCGCAAAGTTACCCGCGATCCCACCCGTGAACCCAGAACACCATGCAGTGGCGAGGAGAACGTGGCCGCTGGGGTTAGAGCCGGCTCGATACTTGCATTCTTCATAAACGCCAAACCGAATGCTTGAATATGTAAGTTGACGCACGATAGATGCTGATATGCCGCTGTAAAGGGCTGTGAAACCTTCATTTCTGATGATTGTCTTGACAGCAGTGGTAAACGATCGGGGAGCATTGGATGCGCGTGTCTGTACGCGGACCTGCAATGTGATCTGAGCGTCGGTGAACTCTAGAAGATGGCAATCGTGATGGAGTTACCTTGACTAAGTATTTCGAGTCAGTTTTGTTCAATCTAAGGATAGAACACCATACCAAAGTCGAGAGGATGAGTAACGCAAGCAGCCATGGCACTGGCGCTTCCGCCAAACCAGAATGGATATTTGATGTTGCTGTTTCCTGTATCAGGGTGTGTTTTCGTACCACTGGGCATGTTCGCCCAAACAGCCTCCGAGCTGCGAGTATGGCTACTTGAAGTCTCCATCTGGGACGGTGAGGCTCTTGGCAGTACCACTTCTCGGATTCGTTGATAGGAAACGCAAAGATGATGAACCAGAAATTATTTTTAAAGGATCTCTAGATGTTGCCGGTAGTCGCACTAGAATGTCACTCGGGCAGGAAGGTGGTTTGGTTCCGGTCGACCGACCTTTGACCGGCGATCAAAAGGGATGCTAGAGACCGGGGATCATTTTACAACATGAACGAGCTGGAATTCTGAAGTGGCCGGGGATTATTAGTTCGTCTGAGGGAGATTTAGCGAGAGAATCGGTCGATTCCGGAGCACAGGTATGAGTTCCAGGTCGCCGAAAAGAATCCTGTCACCTGTCAAGCGGCGAAAGACTTCACCGAAGGCTTATCATGTCCTTGTGCCGTGGAAGCCCCTTTACAGGATACTTTATGACCATAAAAGCACTTCCAGGCATGTCCGAGCCGCAATGCATAATTCATAATCCCAGTGCCTCAATACAGTATAAATCTATTATGAGCTATGATTCCCTATCTCATTTCATCCAGCCTTTAGGCCCAGCCCAAGTACCCTTCACCATGGATTTGTAGTATACCCAAGGGAAGAAATCTTTCTTGAGGTGATAAAACGCTCTTCGGGGGATGGATTGATCAGTAAGTGCACCAAACGTCTCATGCGGCTTTCCTCCATACACAAACTCAGCAAGCATCAACTTGCCATACTCTGTTGGTAATGGACAAGAAGTATAACCATCATAAACAGCTGCTGGGTGTTGATTTTGCATGGTGCTTAGAAGATTCGCGACCAGAATCGGAGCTTGTGCAGTGATGGCTGCCGCGGTCTTGGATGTTGGCAGACCCGAAGCATCGCCGCAAGACCATACGTTGTCGAAGGTTTTATGCCGCAAGGTTCCTTGATCCACATCAACAAGGCCAGCATCATTCGCCAATGCACTGTTCTTGACAAAATCATGAGGTCCCATCTTTGGAACAGCATGTAGAAAGTCGAAGTGCTTTTTGACGGTTTGCCCGTCAGGCCGGGCCAAAACGGCGGTGTTGCCCTCGACCGCGACAAGGTCGTGCTGGAAGAGACCCTCAACTCCCCTCTGAGTTCTCAGGTCATCCAGCTTCTGACTGTATTTGGGAACTCCAAACATAACAGGCATTGCAGTAGCAAAGGTCATTTGGATATCCGACCTGGAAGAATCGGGATCGTAGAGCCCAGCGCGCTTCCAACCATCTAGCGCCAGCCACATGATCTTCTGGGGTGCGCCAGCACATTTGACAATGCCTGAGGGATGCGTGAAGAGGGCTCTGCCTTTCTTGAAGTTTGCAATATTCCGAGTCACCTTATCGCAAGTTTCGTAGCTATAGATGGAGGACACGGGAGAATGAGGATCATGGACAGCCTCAGCCAGCCCTTTGATGCTTCCAAAATCGACGCGGATGCCTGGACAGACAACCAGTTGATCATAATTGACATGATTGCCGTTTCCAAGTGAGATGGTGTTCTGATCAGGCTTGAAGCTCTGGACCTTGTCGTTGTAGTGGTGGATCTTTGGATCAATAAGGGATGCGAGGGGCCTTCTCAGCTCGTCCTTTTGCTTCAAGCCACCTCCGACAAGAGTCCAACCCGCTTGATAATGATGCCACTCTGCAGGATCAATGATGGCAATATCATCTCGAGAGAATCTTCCTGAGCGGAGCAATTGGTGACCGATGGTCATACCTGCGCTGCCACCGCCCACTATCACCACTTTGTGGCTACGCGATCCCGAATCTGCTGGAATAGATTGAGATAGTGTGGCCAGCGACCGCTTGCCTGATATTGTCAAGGTACGGCTGCCGCGAGGCAGGTACGACGACAAGGATCGGGGAGACAACAGCATCGTGGGAATTTGAGAGACCGGGCTGAACAAAACGAAAGAAAGGGAAAATAACTTGGAGAGGGTTGCAATCGTACTCAAGGAACCGTCATACAGAAATTAAAAAGGGAAGATTCCCGGGTGTTCGCTTCTTCTTGTCTACCACAAGAGTATACCGGTAGTTGGCCGAATCGCCGACGATCCGATCGGCGACGTTGAATTAAAGTGGGGCCATGTCCGAGTCTGACGCCGATTAAGGTTCCCTAGTCCCCGACACGGCGAATACCGGTATTCCCGGCCACTAGTTTGATGATTCGGCGACTGATTTGATATAACACAAGCTCTTTTATCAGTCAAATGAAAATAATGCTTGTGTATGTCAAGGCCATTTTCACAACTCTTCCAGCATTTATTAAAAGATGAAACCCATTCTATCCCACGCTAAAAGCATATCACCACAAGTGTCTAAAACACGTCTACCATTCACCCCCACATCCATCTCCTTGGTATCTCACTCGCGCTTCCACTCAACCCACAGTGGACATTCCTTCCCGGCATCACCGGCACTTCAACGCTCCAATATCCCCAACGCGATCGTTAGGAATAGGAACCTGTCGACCAGATCTGTTACCTCCACTTGGCACAGCGACTCTTCGAAGGTTCACAACATCGGTCGTGCCAACTTTGCAACCTCGTATGTCAACACAATGGAGCCATCAATCCACGAGCTATTCGAGCCAGTTACTGGCACGTGGCAATTTGTGGTCGCCGACCCAGGGAGCAAGAGCGCTGTCATTATTGACCCTGTCTTGAACTACGATCCCGCCAAAACCGCAATCTCGACTGAGTCGGCGGATGAATTGATCAAGATTGTGACAGAAAAGGGATACAGGGTGGATATGATCTTGGAGACCCATGCTCATGCCGATCACATTACGGCAGCATCGTATGTCCAGTCAAGGCTCGTCGAACTTCAAGGGCATAAACCTCTTATCGGAATAGGTGGTCGGATCAAACAGGTACAGGATATGTTTGGAGAGAGATACGGCGTTCCTGCTAAAGAGTACGATGGAGTGTTCGATAAGCTTTGGAAAGATGACGAGGTGTTTGCTGTCGGCACTCTTACCGCTCAGGCTATTCACCTTCCCGGCCATACGCCCGATCATATGGGTTACAAGATTGGAAGTAAGAATTTCCCCCTCCGTGCGCCAAATCAAAGAGGACTGGAGTTAACGTGATCAACCTAGGCAATATCTTTGTGGGAGATTCTATCTTTCACGCCGACATTGGCTCTGCTCGCGCCGACTTCCCTGGCGGCAGTGCAGAGGCCATCTTCCAGTCCGGTCGCAAAATTCTGGCTTTACCCGACGACACAAAGATATGGGTTGGCCACGATTATCCACCGGCAGGTCGAGATGCCCCTGTACCCTTCATGACCGTCAAGCAGCAGAAGGAACAGAACAAACATCTTAATGAAAGTGTTGTTGAGCAGGAGTTTATCGACATGAGACGGAAGCGCGATGAGTCGTTGGCAGCTCCACGTTTGCTTCATCCTTCGCTACAAATGAACATTCGGGCAGGTCGACTCCCTGCGCCGGCGTCTTCGGGTCAGAGGATGGTGCATCTGCCTCTGGTATTACCAAAGACCACCTGGTAAAAACGACATGATGAGAAAATACTAGGAACGTTTTGTGCCTGAAATGTGTGGTCCAAAGGGATGATTGAACGGAAAGTGTTTTCTGAAGGTTTGTATAGGTATTGTAAAGTATGCATTAGTCTTAGAATAAATTGAATGTCTGTTCTCAAGCGTATTTACTCTATTGCTTCGTGACATTGCCACCTCACATCTTCGCGTGGTTACATGAGTTACCTAGGTCATTCACTGAGTTACTAATAGCTTCTCAATTAATAATGCGAAATGGGAGAGCATGGAAGCAGAACGTCGCATATTGTCTGTTTGGGAGTAATCGCGATCGTTAGTAGGTGTTCACGTTCTTCTCTAGAACAGTAGTTTTTATGTCATGCTTGACACTTAACGACTTGCACTGACTTCATGTGCTAAAGCCCACTATAGTCTACAACGTGGTTCATCAATATGGTGGGCTAGACAATCCAGGTTAGCTAGACTGTGGATTATTTAATAATTAATTCCGACTCCGCGCAGCATGGCCAGCTCTCGAACATGAATCGGCGGTACAGGGTAGTTGTGAGTTCGGAGGCTTCGGAGAGCCGGGGAACTGACCCCGGGGATCTCGGGGACCCACATAATTTCACTTCCGGGATCCCCGGATCCGAAAGAACGCTAGGATCCTGCTTTCATTCATTCCTCGGGACACTCGCAAGTGTGCTTTCATGTCACTATCAAAAATTATGTCGGTGTAATCACAGACCTTTACCATTTGTCCGAAGCCGTTCATCTACTTATCTAATTAATTAAACCTAATAACGTCATGACTGAGACCTAGTTACTCGCAAAAGGTCGTATGTGCAAACTTCCATAGACCATATCCAGGATCATCTTGATCTATAAGTTGAATGAGCCGGATATTAACCCAGTCCCAAACATGCATGCAACAGTAACAAATGAACTCAGTCCCATGCTTGCCATCCCGCTAATACCATGACCACTCGTACATCCGCCAGCAGTCCGAGCTCCAAACACCAGAAGAAAGCCACCGATCAAGACAGGCAGCAGAGGTTGCTCACCACTGCGAGCCAAAGCCTCACGTGTAGCGGGAACATTGAACATGGTCAGCCAAGATCCTGCCAATATTCCACTTGCAAACACGATGCTATCCGAGACTGAGCTGAGTTTGATGCTCTTTCCGGTGACAACGTCCCAGAAAAGGTTGCCAACTTCTTCGTAAGCGCTGCTGACTCCGACGGGCTTGTCTGTAAAAACAACCGACGAGAGCTGTCCCAGACCTATCAGGAGTCCCCCAATCACTGGATGTAGTAATCTATGGCTTCGAGGGGCGAGCGTCAGTGTCGCTGCAATGGCAGAAAGCATGGCCAATTCGTAGCTGAGAATCGTTCTTCTAGGCGACCATCGCGTAGCTTCCATGACTGAAACATTGCCAGGCTGGCTTTTTGCTGGCTTCCCAACGATGTATGGCTTCAACTTGACCCAGACAATTCCCGCAAATAGAACACTCGCAGCCAGCAGCCGGCTATTGCCAGTACCTGATACACCTTGGACGAGGACCGTACCTGGACAGGCACCCGTCAAGCTCATTCCTAGACCGATCATGGCACCCCCAACGACATTTCCATCGTATCTTCCAATCCATCCATGGCTGCTGGGTTGCTTTGTGGCGATTTTCTTTTCAGGGCTTCTGAGATTGTAGATGGCAAATACGGCTGCGCTCGATGCTGATGCCGTTAGGAAGGTGGCCAGCATGTGGAAGTCGGATAGTTGAAATTGGTTCTTGATGACCTGTGGGCTTGCTACTCCAGAAAGCGTCAAGCCCGTGCCGAAGATTGCCCCTGAAAGGAGACTGCCCATGGTGGCCGATGGCATAGTTGGAGCAAAGAAGGTTTCGCGTCACGGAAATGGCTGTATTTATGTTGCGTGGCTGGGAGGTCACGAACGTGGGTGCACATATACCTGTGTGGTGCGTGTGAGAGGGTGTTTGTGAGAGCAGTTGTGTAAGGATGTGAGAGGCCGTTACTTTATACACAAAGAAAAACTACTGTGATTTATAAAATCATTCTACAGCCTTGCACAAATATTGCGGAGAATACCTAGGCGACCTCGTACAGCAATTTCGGACTAAAAGTACGTGCTCGGCGACCACGGGCTTGGCGCCATCAAATGAGTTTGTCAACCGGAGCCCTAGTGTCCGGACGACGCCGATCGCTTCGTTCAAGTCCCCGGGCCCCCGGAAAGACTCTTTCTGGCGTCGGACAGCATGGGGATAGCCGGTTGCGAAACAACGTGATAAAACAGTAACAACATGACTTGACCACTTAAGCTGGTGCACTGTACAACTGCTTCCACAGTTTTTTTGTACGATCTCTTGTCGATTTCTTCATTTCTCATTTTGTTATAGCGCTATGAGTGAGTTATGATGGTGTTATAAGATATTCATACATCAGGTGCCGAGCACCGTTACCATCCCACATTCAATTGAGAAGCGGCGTGGTTCAGGGTCTCTTCCCTGAGATTAGCCTTGTCCATCCTGCATGTCCGGTAACATAGCATTTTCGTTCAAAAGATCCTGAAACCATTGATCGTCCAACATGATTGGTGCCAGCTCTGTAGCAGCGTCGGTACAGTTGACAGTCGGAGCCTTGTCCATTACGTCTCTTGCAAATCCTGCGATTTGACTTCTGACAACACGTGCGATTGGCCAGGTCTGGCCTACCGATTGGAGAGCGCTTAACTGCAGCTGTAAATTCTCTCCTAAATATAGTGGCTTGGGGGATGTTTGTGTCGAATACTCGGCGAGTAACACGGCGGAGGAGAAGGCTATCGCGCAGGAAAAGCATGGAGAGAGCGTTTTCACGCTGGGATGCAATGTTAATAATCTCGCCAGTGCCTTGGCGGACCTTAGAGCAGCGACCTTGTGAACCTTGGGGTATTCTGAGATAGCTTGGCCAAGATGGTTACCACAAACTGTTCTAAAGTCGCCGACATGGGCTAAGGGTGATTGAGGAAGGTGAAGACATATCCCTGCGAGGTGTATAATCATCAACGCACAGGACATGACTTCGTCGACTTCACCATCTGGCTGGAGGCTATCCTGCTTCTCCTCTGGCAGTGATAGCAACCAGCTTGAGATGGCGGCTTCTGCTGATTGTTTTGTGGAAGAGCACCCTTTGCTATTGGCATCCAGTACCATCGAGAGAATGCGCATGGACTCGACTTTGTAAGCGAATGAAGACCATTGGGCGGGTGCTTCAAGCCGGAATCTTTGCTGCATCTCTCTAACATCGCCCATGCGAGGTACCTGACACATGTCGTAGGCTTCGGTGTCACATGGAAGTGTCATTGAAACTGGCTGAGATAGTCTGATGTTGGTACCACTAATGAGCGAGATGAGTCCGCTGATAGTGTATAGCTCCCACCATGTCCGTCTCCAACTCTCACGAAACAGAGGCTCGTGATCTTGATGAAAAGCGTCTGAGCTTAGGCCGATTTGATGAGCAATATCAATCGCTGTGCTGAGAGCCTGATTACCACGGTCCCTTTCGAAGCGAGCGTATGAGGCAAGGGTGACAAGGATAAGCGACTGGACCTTGAATCCGTCGTTGGTAATACCAGGACTAAACACGGTATTGCTGGCATCACGAAGCTGTTCCGTGTCGGAAGCCGAGTGATGACTTGAAATAAAGCATATAGCACGCTTGAGATGGTTTGGGAAGACATTTGGGTTCTCTTGGTATATCCTCTGGGGCAACAGGAAAGGATGCGCCGGGTGGATGTATTTGTAGTACAGCCCGATCAGATAGTGATCGTTGGCATCGCCATTGTCGACTTGTGAGATTGATATAGTATCCTCGCTTTGACTATTTGTCTGATGACTCAGTGAATTCTGCAATTGAGAATCTGACACTGATGAGTCGGTCATTTCTTGCTGGTCGCAAAAACCCGCAACCACAGGTGCTGGCAATAGTGTCGTCGACGATGTAGCTCGATTGACCTGCGACGATCCTCCTCGGCGACCCCTGCGCGATTGAACAAAGATGCATGTAAGGCCTGTACTCGCGCAACGATGGCAGATTGGTGTTTGCCCGTCGCATCTGAGATGCTTTTCGCGACAGGGCAAGCAGGCTCTTGAGCTTGGATTGGGCTTTTTCCTTGGTAAAGTGGTCGCCATTGTAGTAATTTCTTGAGCGTGAGATGGCTCAGTAAGTAGACTACCCGGATATGTCCGATGTGGTGATGGTATTGCATGCGCTGCGCCGTGAAGCTTACGATCCATGGTCGCAAATAGCCTTGCGGTCGCGTTAAGCCACCTATGCATAAACAGCGGTTACCCGTATATCGAGTAGGAGACAGATAGAGATCACATGCTCCGTCACTTTACTAACCGTTTCGGGAACAGCGAGATGTCCTAGTCTCCACTGCGTTAAAACGACAGTTGTGAGGGAATTCTCGAGAGCTAGAAAAAAGGTTCAAATGCTGTCCAATGGATCAAGTGTCCCTGGTCCAAGTGTTGAACACGCGCTACTGTTGTCCAAGCCATGCCCAGCCGTGCACTATTCGGCACTTATAGCACTTCAATTTTATATGTCAGCTGACAGTCATATTCTCACATGTAACCCCCATTCTCGTTATACCAGCTGATCACAAGGCGTGTTTCCCGACTTGAGCGAATCTAAATGGAAGTGTTTGCTTACTTATTCAAGGACGGGTTCAGTAACACGTAGCAGCTCGCTAAATTAACTGCCACAGAACCTGCTTCAGTGAGCACATGCCGGGTCCGACCTCTTTCTTATGATGTTTGCCGTTATCAGGCTATGACCCATTATGTCGATAAGACATTCTACGGTAGAAGTGTCAGTGTGTCCAGCTTCGAGGCTGCGGAAGATGAACGTGACGTCTCGGGTATCGTCTCGAATAAATGAGCAGAACACGGTGTTCTTTTCGATTGATGAGGCAAGACTCTCCTGTACTGAAGCGACGCCGTGAATCGTGTTACAAATATATTAGGCTTGCCTTTACTCTAGCTAGAGTTTGACGAGAGCCCTTCTTTGTTTGTATACACTCTTTTCGCTCAGATGGAAAACGTCCTCGGCGAGTGCCCAGAGTGCCCACGACAGTCTCAAAGTTGACATTCACCATTGCCGAAGCAACTTATTTTCTTGTCGGGCCGCAGAAACACGACTTTTACTTTATGATTGACCGAGGAACATCCGAGAAGGCAAATGGCCAAACCTTATCGATGACGATATAAATGAAACGGAGGGGCCACATGAGTCGGACAAAGGTTAGCTCATTCCAAGGTTAAACAGTTGCGTCTTGGCCTTTATTTTTCGCACAACTGCCGAGGATTCACAAATCTCCGATCTTCGTCTTTCCTGTGTAAACACATCATCTTCAACCAAAGAACCATCGGCAATTCGGATCAGATTCGTTCCATCATGTCTGAGGAACAGTCGAGGTACGTTTGCCTCAGTGCAAAAGCTGATCACTATATCATTGCGCTGGTGGAATATCCTGAGAGAGTTGATTGACAAATTCAAATCAAAAAATACTCAGACAACTTCCTACACTCATTGAATAACATGAGATTACTTCATGTTTTTTTCATTTACTTCATTTTGGCCCTCTTTCCGGGTTCTATCACCGCTAACATGAGTCGTGCGATCAATAGTTCCACTGAAGAGGGGAAATCTCTTCACAAGGTGTTTGTGCAGAAGGGTACCGATACCTCCACAGTTATCGACCTCGTCAAATCAACTGTTGAACATGACTACATCTCTCCTTGGTCAGATGCAGACGACGAGCTGATTTCGATGCAGTTCAGGGCCACATCGAGCCAGATTGCGAAGTTGAAGGACCACCAGGACATTGTGCGCGTCATCAATGTTAAAACCCCTGTTCAGGACATAAGCACGCCGAAAGGGAAAAGGTTATTTGTCGAGGGCAGTTACGTGATTCATCCCATCAACTGGGAGAATGTTGACCAATGTAACGCAACTGGCATCATTCTCAAAGCCCTTCTCGATAGTCAGCTTACCGAGTCCATATGGGATGGCAAAGTCCGCAAGTGGTGGGCAACCATGACCGATGAACAGGTGGCCGAAGTCAAAAAGCTCGACGGCGTACGCGTTGTGAGTCGAGTTCATAGAGGGAAACGAAATCGTATGACCTCGACGCTCTCAAAGCCTCACGAATCCACAAATCTACTAGGTCCAATGAAGAAGCGAGACATCACATATGAGACGCAAAGGGCCGCTGCTACTGAATTGGTTGCCGTCAGCCAGCCCAGGTATGCTAAGGGAGATATTTCGTCAGCTCGTACTTCCTACGCTAATAGCTGTCTACGTACAGTACAATCCCAGAATTGAGAGACCTCAAAAACTATGTGTATGAAAGCCATGGTGGGTCAGGAAGCTTTGTATACCATATTGAGACAGGTGTTGCTTTCAAGGCACAAAGCAAAGTAAGCTAACATCTTCATCTATCTGGATATTTTGATTTCTAATAGGTCAAGGAATTTCCAAATGTTGCTTCACAGCATCTTCTTACCAAGAAGGCGATTGAGAACCACGACGAACCTTGGGTGGATGATGACGAAGACATGCCTTCGCATGGTACTTGCACCGCTGGTAAAGCACTCGGAACCCAGTTTGGCGCGTCTAAGAAGGCCACCCTTGTCGTCGTCAGGCTCCACGACATCGATCACAAAGAGTTTCAGGAAGCGCTAGAACTGATTCTCAAGGACATCGGTGACCATCCTGAGCGACGCAAGAGGAGCGTCGTCTCCACCGCCTTATCCTTTCCCACCGACGAGTGGGACGATGAGGACGTGATCGACTTTCGGAATCTATTCGAGAAGCTGTTTGCAGAGGATATCCCTGTTGTGTGTATTTCAGGGAACGATGACGATGAGTCGAACGATGAGTCGAAATTTTCAGACGGTGCGGATGTGGATGAATATCCAGGACGAATGGAAGGGCCCGATCTTCCGTTGGTCGTTGTTGGTTCCGTCAATTCTCAAGGTCAGAGGTCCTGGTTCTCCAAGGGTGGCCCTCATGTGACCATTCACGCCCAGGGCGAAGATGTCCCTTGCATGCCGAGAGAGGGAAATGTTCCAATAGATGAAGAGGGCACATCATTTGGTAAGTGGATAGGAGCCAGCGGGTTGTATCCTACGAGCTAATGTTAACTATGCAGCTCAGCCTTTGGTCGCCGGAGAGATTGCCAATCTTCTGTCATACGATACTGTGCCCTTTGATACCAGCGACGGTAATCTGGTCAAGAACCTCAAGGCTTATCTTCAATCCGATCAAGCAAGTTGGGAGCGAGTAGAAGGCATCCGCGTTCTCTGGAATGGCGTTACGGAGGAAAACAACCCGAGGAAGGTCATCGAATGCAATGGCTTGGGAGAAAACGTTTATGTTGAGGGTGACGATGTCACAAGTCTCATTAAGAATACATTCTGTCCCGATGTTGGGGTGCGACGTGGTTTGCAAGGACAGTCTGCTTCTGTCTCGCGCATTTACAACACAGGCACTCCGAACGAGGTCACCCTCTCGCTCAGCACAGAAGAAGGTCTCAACTCCAATTACAACGAACAGGACTGCGTCAAGTACCTCATGGAGGCTGTGGATGGGTGTCTCTCGACCGATAACAACGCAGCCAATTACAAGGGTGGGGGCTCAACAACTGGGGGCGCTACATACAATGTGGCTCCGGGCTCTTTACGCTCAGCCGCACATTACGGCAAGCAGGCGGGCTGGGACGGCACGTATAAGCTGTATTTCAACGAGTACCGGGTATGGAGCCATGGCTGAGCAGGCTCCGATTATGGTGAACAACTGAAATGGGAACTCCAGGGCTGCACATTACTTCCCGAGACGTGGCATTCTGGTTATGACCTTGGGGATGACGGGTGCAAGTGGACTGTCATGTTTCACACGTGCGTCATCCAGAAGAAACATGTGGGCAACACGATTGGTAAGGCCTCGGGCTCTGGTAATCCGGAAGAGCGAGTGCCGGCAAAGACTAGGTGTCTATCGGGCGGTCCTGATAAACCAAAATCTGTGGATGGCACCACAGATATAATGTGCCTCTACAGCTGGACAAGTACATACAACCATACCTACCAGAAAATACGGGATCCCGTCCGCTCTCCCATAGTCAAGCTGGTAAGGGGCGGATTAGTAGTTGGGTCGGTGACGACCAGCGAATCCCCGCTGTTGTATGTTTTTGACCTTTTTGCCGGAGCCTGAAGAGACTGATCCGGTGAGCTATGATACGTATAGTACCCAAGGCTAGATTAACAAGTACTGCTGAACTCATAAGGTCATTCACTCTTGAGTCCGTGACTCGGTGTGAGCTATAGCTAGAGTTGTTACTGCTCCACTATATTAGCTGTGATAATAAGGACAGTCTACTAACTTCTGTACTAAGGACCTGTCTTTTGTAGTTTCTTGCTGCTCTGCTAATAAATTAGCTTCGGCTTGTGAAATTGAAACGGCTTGAATTATTATGACTTGAAAGGAAGAGAAATAAAGAATTAGGCTAATACGATTATCTATTGATGCAGTCGTGTAAGGACGATGTACCAAACACGAAATATGCTTCGCCTTGAGTAATACTTATCACCGGCGAAATCTCAGAAAATTTCACCTACCTAACCAGTGAGGGGATTAAATTTTAATAATAAACCTTGTGGGTTATTTGCTATAAATTGGATAATGGTAATAAAATGACTATTTTTCAACTATTGCCAGATGTTTACAAGCTACCCTAAATGACAAGCTTAAGCTATGCCTAGTCAAGCTAGATACAGTGGCCGACCCCATGGCCCCACATTTATCCAGCACTCAAATTCAGCAGGCCGTTGGCAATCTTATAAGAGCTCAAGAAATACCTTTAATAATAACAAGCCGGACTGGAGCGTGAATAAGCGAGCCAACTGACCGCTACACCATACCCAGTCTTTCTCTTCGGTTATAGAGCTTGGAAGGAAGATAACTAAAAAAGGTGTGTCGGATCCGCTTTTGGCTTACTTGATCAAACCGGAAAACTGATAATAGTACCACTATACCGAGTAAAGGCAATGCGGTAGCGAAATATACCCAAAATCTATCATGACCAGGCGCGTAACTATCAGACATACTAAATAGACTCGCGACCCACGCCAAAGATGCGAATACTAATGTAATATATGTCAAACGTCGGACGTTGACAGCTTCAAGAATAGAGCGCCGAGAATCAAGTAACTGTATCATTGATGTCGCGACTGTTACCATCTGTTCGAGCGCCTGGTTATAATCTTGGAATTGACTTTGTAAATAGCCAATGTCTCTGAGGACCATGTTCCAGGCCATTCGGTCAATCGTTTGATCTTCGTGCTGTATGCAGAACTCGACAAACTCGGCGACAAGAGTTAGTTTATGTCGACTCTGTTTGATCCGGCGCCTCCATCGTTGCAAGGCGACAATGTCATCACCATGAAGACGACTCGTGATATCATGAAGAGAGTATTCGTAGTGCTTAGAGTAGCGGCTTATGAGATGCATATAGAGGTTCCGCTCGGCGAGGGTAACGCGAACGGGGTAGTAAGCTAAGTTCAAGATACCAGCGGGCGTGTCTATGGGCCTTAGTGTTGTTTGATATCGAAGGTAATGCACCAAGCTGTCAAGCATCGAATTCCTATTCCATTTATGTCGATGATGGATAGGACTTGGCAACGAGTGGGAGGTCTCGACATCTTCGAAACCGCCATGCAAGTGCTGAGCGGGATAGCTCTTCTGCCGTTGTGTTCCGAGTGCTTCAATTGCAGAGATTACAGGACGATCGACCAAGATGAGACCTGGGTATGTCAGTTGATGAGCCAAGCATGACTGATGAAATACCCACAAATAGAACCAGGAGAGATGTTCTTTGCTCGTCAAAAAGAAGTTGCACGAGCGAGAGCTAGTTGTTTGCCCGAAAGAGGAGCGAGACGTCGGATGTCGCGTGTAATATTGGAGTCCGTTTTGAGAACGTAGGCAGAATTTCCATATAACTCGGCGACGCCTAGATCTAGCACCTGCTGATAATGCAGGTGAAGATAGCCTCGCTGAGATAACAAAGACGGCAATATAGCAAGAGAAGGGGGCGGTGGCGTTGTCTCGATATTGTCGAAGCTAGTGTTGATATAATCTGCAAAGAAGATGGGATCAATATCAAGAGTGTTTCCCACCAGACTTATTAGTTGAGGACTGATATCCTCAATCAGAAAAAGTCGTGTAGTGGCTGGAGGTATAGTGTGAATCAATTTGGCGAGTTCATTTTCTTCCACTTTGATAGGCTCGAATCCGGTTGGATGTGGTTGAATTTCAGGATAATTGACGTAAATGATCTTTGACGCAAAGGATCAGAACAACCTCACAGCATTATCTATAGCAGTTCTATTCAAGGTTTGCTCTACAACTTCTAAATGCAAAGAAGCCGGCTTCAACAATAACAAAGAACACAGTTTTTTTTTTCATCTCGGCGGAATTATAACCCAATACCCACACAAATCTATAGCAGTTCAGAAACAGGCCTACGAGTCTGTGTGCTTACTCCTGAAAGCTGGTGCCCACCCTCAGGGCACCGAACTGCTTAGAGACAGCTTGCAGTGTATTGAGCCAAAGATTTTCGACGCCCTTGTTTCTAGCCACGTATCAGCTGGAACGAAAGGTCTTGATCTCAATGGATAGCGCACACAAGCGGCACAGCCGGGGCGCGGCGAATTTGTGAAGAGTTTATCAAGGCTAGAAAGGGCCTCAGTTGATTCGGCGATGCTGAGGGGGGTCGTTCTTCAGGCAGAGGAAGGTATTGACGCTGAAATCGGGTCAGGCGAAACTCTCCGAATACCGCTGAATGCAATGAGAATGCATCGGGGAGAACTGCCCAGTCGAGATGAGCTGCCTTTCAACGAAGCCGATCTTCATGGGAGGAAAGGCATGGTCGTGATGATGGAGACTTTTCTTCAATACGGCAATATATCGAGGCCCTACGATAGGGTGGCACACCTGAAGTTCAAGTGGCTCGGAAAAATTGAAACAGATAGGGCTTCTTGAGATACCGCGTTGTGGCGTTATTTGTTGAGAGCTGGGGGAAATCTACATCACAGTGACTTAGAAATGTATTAGCCAGCGGAATACTCAGACAAAGATCTCTGGCGGTTTTATCTGTACATTTGCTAAATTTATCGTGATGCCACCATTCCTATGTGTAGAAGCTGGGCTATAATCGCGTATGATGCAGAACGACGTGACTCACGGCTGCCTCAAAGATACGATAATGAAGAAAATAAATATTCTCTTATGCTAGGGTCTTACTGACCTGCGCATTGCCATCTTTTTGTTCGATGGGATGGGAATTGCCTAAAGAAAAATGTCACGACACATATGATATTGGATTATCGAACCCATGGAAAGAAAAAAGAATAACTAGATATTCGTGTAATTTGATAGTTCTCAGGCATTATAATCAATACTAGTAGTGAATACTTTTATCCAATCAAAAAGGCGCAGTGGCAGAGTGGTCTAATGCGATAGACTAGAAATCTATTCTCTTCGGAGGCGTCTGTTCGAATCAGGCCTGCGTCGATTGTTATTTTTTATGAATTATACCCGGATACTATCCTTTTTGCTCAACTTCTCTGTTAAAAATGCAAGTGTAGGCGCTAGTCTGCTTCCTCACTTAGATCTGTGGCTTCTCGTAGTATGGCCTTTTTGGCCTTATTTGTGATAACGAGGATAACAGGAAATATGATCACGAAGCACACAGATTTATAGGTGACAATGAGAGCTGTTCGATCGTAGTGGGTTATTATCCTATCATTCAGCGTCACTAGGTTAATAGAACGTGTTGTCGTCTGGGCTGTTCTGGCTCCACTAACAAGTATCGCTTTTCGTCGACTAGCTTTGTTAGTTCATGCAGCCATTTCGGCCAAGCTGTAAATAGGATTGTAGAGTTTAATTCTAGAGTTATCCTGATGAGTAGAGCTAAATTCGTCCGAGCACCAGTCGGTTGTTCCTCATGGATCGCCTCAGTATGTTCGCTGACACATCTCTCAATCCCCGCCACCTGCGCACCTCACTATCATGTTGTCTGTATACCTGGTCATCATCTGAATGGAAGCCTAACAATCGAATATGCCGCAAAACCTTTCACTTGAACAGTGGTTGAAGCAACCAAACCGGAGATGCAATCGATTGAGAGCTAGGCCAACACTTGATAACGCAAGAATACGTCACTGTAACACGTTGCACGTGACTGTTCGATAATAAATCATGACTAGGAATAACATGGTATGAAGTCACAACTACTGACAGACAGCTACATATAGGCCACGTATGTTGTGTCATAGAATGGACAAGCTGAGCTCTGTTATGCCCCCAGACCTCTGAAGGTGAACTTCATTAATTTTAGAGATATCCGATCCTTTGATCCTGCAAAATCTCCGTTTCAGTCAATCAGTACAGCAGCCTTAAAAACAGCAAAGCACTTACTAACTATAAAAACAGGTAGGTATCTTCAAAGCTCTGCTAAATTCCCTGCGAAGAAAAGATTGCCACACGAACAAAAGATTTTGTCGGGAAGTGGGGGAAGTCACGAGTCATCATTTGGCATAAGGACGATAAAGCAAAGATGCAAAAGACATGCAGAGTATTGGTCGCCACATGTGGGAGGGACTCATCATTTCTTGGACATGATGATACGTGGCCAGATACACCATTGCTTACAAGAGTATGATTGGCCAGGGGTACGAGTCATTGGCACAAAGCCTGGAGGCGTTTTCGTGGACGCGCTATTCCAAAACATGAGGCCCCCTCGCAGATAGGTATACATAGATACAACATGAGGAAGCGAAAATCAGGATTCGTCCACCTGAACAAAGACTACTGTGTTTTTGGACTGGTAGCTTCACTGCCATTGTAAAGCCTCATACAACTCAAACGAACATCATAAAAACGCCAGAAAGATATTTTAACTATCTCGTTTCCTTATCTTTGTTTCAAGTTCTCATTCATTTGAGACATTGGAGCTATATCACAGGTGCTATCTTAAATTCTCCTTGTCTTTCATCCTGGAAGGGATACAGTAGTTCCTAGGAGGCTGTGTTGACGGCTAAGAACTGGTGGGTGGCCCCGGGCTTGAGTCACTACGTGGAACGCCTGATCCTTGAATAAATTTATCGTAATTGCGGTCAACCCAGCTGGGACGCGGCGAATTGCGACGTGGCGCTGATGCCCTGTAGCCATCCAATTTGGGGGCCGCAAGACAGATTTGATTCACAACAGCCTGTCTGAATGGTGCAGCTCGACTGCATAAGGGTGCATATGTTGAGTCTCACCTTATCATGGGCGATTGGTTTACAGGCCTTCACTACATGATATGACATGTGCATTGTCTCACCTCAGACCGTATCTTCTGGCCGAGGCGAAGCTCACTTCTATGCCGAGCCCCCCCAATCATAATTGAATCCATCCAGGTGATCAAGTCCTACATCGGTCCATCTGATGATGGGAATATTAGTGCCTCACGTCTCAACATTCATCATATATACAAACATTCACATCACCTTACTTGAAGCAGTTTGGTTCACGTCATCTTCATATTTTGACCACCATTTCATCAATAACATTCCTTCGTTCCTTGACTCTATTAAATACTTTATCAGCCCCTCACGACCATGAGTCTCGTGAACCACGCACCCTTTCCCCCCAAATCGACTAACCACTACACGACACCACCGAGCCATTTCGAATCCACACTCCCCAGTATATTCAGTCCGTTCTAGTAATACTTCATATCATACTCGGTACTATTCGCTTCACACTTCACTTGAAGAGCAGTATCGGTCGGCCAACTGCAAGCACCGCTCCCCCTCAACTTAGTTCTCCGCCCTGAGATGCGCCATTGGCATTGGAGGGAGCCATTGAACCAGATTGGTATCTCGATCGAAGTGAAAGCTGGAAAGCCGCGGGACGACATGGAGTTCTTGGTCTGTTAGTAAGCCTCCGAGAAGTTCCTCAGATGGTGACTTGTTCCTTCCAATTAACCACTCCGGCAGGGCTCTGTAAGAACTGTCTCCTTGGGGAGATGAGTTCTGGCGAACATCATGATTGTTGTTTGCGTCCGGATGAGAAGACGAGCGACGATTACGAGCGGTGCCACACTTCATCATACTTCGAGCCAGACATCCCAGCACGCTAATGACGATGGCGGCAATGATGCTGATCACACCCCATTTCCCGTTCTCATTCCATTGCAGCGCAGATGATGTCGAATCTACAACGCGTAAGGTCAGCAAATAATCCTTCTTCTCATTTGCATTGATGAACAGTGCTATTGGTAAGCTAGGTTGGCTTGTTTTGTTCATCAGGTTCCTCGTTACGGTTGTTGTCGAAGCATATTGACGTCCGTCGTACGACCGTCCAAGTGGAACATCTTTTGTTGTGGAACAATTTTCATCAACAAGGACCAGAATAGTGTCGTGATGTGATAATGCACTCGCACACACTCGTCGCTGGACAGAGGCCTTATCGCATAGCTTGGCATACCAACCACCATGACAAATGATCTGGATCAAGGTCCTCCTGTCTGTCCTACTATGCGCCATTGACTCATGGTGGATATGATGAAAGTGACAAGCGAATGCTCTTAGCTAACCTGATTGTTCAATCAACGGGGATTCATCGATGGCTCGCCGATCCCTCACGCGTGGAAGGTTCTCCGGCCTCGACTGAGAGAAGTCCATGAAGACGTTAAGAACGTCAACTCCCGGCACATGTTCATGAATTGTAACCTAGGCGATCTAAGTAACTTGATCTTAACGATGCCTCTTTGTCTCAGCACGTCATTGTTAGGATGGGTAGGCCATTACCTCGCCAAAGTCGTCTCGATTGACAATCGTGAAGGCGTGTGGAGGGGGCAACGGCTACGAAAGGTCCATTGTTAGCATTATACGATGACGTCTGGGACGTGAATCGGAGCTTACAATGGCGCTCGCAATCACGATGGTGCCGGCTAGGTGGAGTAAGAGACAAGCCAATCTCATTTTCCACAACGGATGTTGGTATAGATTGTGGTGGTGATCCATGTGTGTATGGAATGTGGAAGACGATATTCAACTTCACGGCAGTGTATATGGATGTAATGGAGTTGAGAAAGAAGTTAAGAAAGTTAAGCTGGGAAGTGGGAGTCTATGGCAGAGCAGACGGACTCACTCGGTGTCGACCTCTGTAAAGTATTCCTCTCTCCCATGAGGAGCTTAACCAGCTCAAAAGCTTCGCTCTGAGCCTCAGGGGCTGATGTGTCGGTGGTCAAAAGACCGACGGGACCCTGCAGCAAGAAGTGTTTGTTTATGTGGTGTCTTCTGCGTTCTTACAAGACGTTCACGACGGGATCTACCCCAGTCGGTCTGTTTCGCCATTGACTGTCGATACGCTTACTTACAGGTTCGGACGGGAAAGCACTGATTTTTTACATGATTTAGATCTTTGGTGTTACCTTGGGCAGTAGTAGACAAACAGGTGTGGGTGCCAAAGGAAGACAGAGGGCCATGGTGGCTGCGACGACAAACATGGTAAACCCAGGTATACAGGGTCCCCTTCTACCATTCTCAATCCAATGCCGAATTCAATCAACTGGAGGGACATCCAAGTGTCGGAATATAAGCTCTCAAAACATGGAAAAACAGATACTGTAGATTCATCATGGAATCTTAGTCAGGTATGCCGTTCTGAGAGTGCTTGTGACCACCGACAAAGTGCTGTACCGTCGTGAAAGGCTCGGCTCAGCCACAGAGCAAATTTTTCATTGGTAAAGGTAGAAGCAAGGGCGTGAGTCATGACGGCAATGGCGCTCTTGATACGATGTCTTCTGCCAATGGATCTTGGTGAGGCATGGATATGGATGAAGCAGAGGTATTCCACCAATTCTCCATTGACCTGCGCAACCGCCTCTCGGCCGTACAATATTCGGTAATCGGATAATGAGAATTCTTGATCGAGGCAATGAAGAATGTTCAATAGTGTTGTGATTAAATCACTATCGATTAGCGCTTGGCTTCAGAGCTCTGACTTTAGTTAGGACTGGGTGGTTTCGTGCGGTGCCACGCAGTTGTACGATAACCAATTGGAATGTGAAGTTTATCAAGTAATGAAACGTGGCTTATTCTTATACTCATTCATCTCAAACATGGCTGAGGCTTCCACTGCCACGTAGGCGAAGCTCGAGCGCGGTCTGAAAAGGGATGATAGGCTTAGTTGGGTGAGTCCTGTAAGCGAAAGTGACAGGCTGCAGCCCGTATATGCGAATGCACGGAGTCTGGCAACAAAAGTAATTCGTGCTAATTCTCCCAGGATCACACCTTCTCTGAGTATATAGATATCGCATTTGAGACCCAGGCCGCTTAGATTATCCGCTTTTGTTTTGGAACCCACTTGAACCTAAGTGTACTCGACAGCGATCGTACATCTGTGTGAATGCTGAACTTGAGATGACCCTGGTGTTTGTCGAGCGGTATGCTGTTTACCGGGGCATTGTCAGCCACCATGGCCCTCTAGCCGAAGGGATGCAGTTCCCTGAGACAACCTACCTGAGACGAAGCTTGACATGCGTTTTGCCGTTCATGGAAGGGGGGAATAAACAAGGATACCGTCAGGCCTCCAGCTCCTGCTTGGCCTGTGGATGATGCTTAAGACGTGATGCACTGCCATGAACTAGGCTGAGTTGTTCGTAGAACCGGGATACTACATGGGGAAGCATCGATAACCGAAAAGTTCGAGGCTTCAACAGCGGGCCAGTTCTGCTCTTCTCAACAATGGAGCCGATATACCATACAAGCCCGGAGCCGCTCCAACTTCCCGCAAAACTAACTTGACAAAGCCAGAAGGTTTTCGATTCTCATTGTTTATCGAAAGAAGCTTTTATTTACAAATATTAACTTGTTTGTCTTGACTTCTAAATAACATGCCGGGTATCAGCTTCGGCATCAGGCAGGTTTTAATCGAACGACCATTCTTGTTTACAGGTCGAGTATACTTAACGAGTCTTCGGCATACTCAACAGTTTATTCGAAGTAGGGGATGCTTTCATATCTTATTTGATGCTCCACGTTCATTTAATAATGCCGAGTAGCAGTCTTCAGACTCACACATCGATGATCGCTCGGGTTAACCACTAATGACCAAGTCATGCATCGTTTCATATTCGAAAAAGGGATCTACGGGCGACACCCGGGGCCATGGACAGGTTGAAGTTAAATGTGTCTTGCTCTGTTTGGGATTCAATTGCCTTTGATCCTAGTTCCCCCTCGCGCGGCACTGTATAGCTGGACCAACTGGATCTTCGAAGCATGGGCACAGCCTCCATACTATACTGTAGAATTCAAATAGCCCCCGATCGAGCCTTGCTCTCGCTTTCCGTTTTAACTTCCCCCTTTTATTAGTACACATGTCCTTTTGCCCCTTTCCCGCCTGTGTTACAGTGCAATGGACTCGTGCCAGCCCCTCGCTGCAACTTTCTGGGTTGAAATTACAATAACAAAACCCTGATAATCGGGCTCGCAATCTCTACCGTTGCTACTCAAAGGCGTAAGTGCACTGGCTCCCGAGGTAACAGCAAAGATGTTCTATTCCTTCAAGACATGGCTCGCCTCCTACTAGGATCCAATAGGCACAGAACCACGACTCGCTTCGAAGTCGCAGGGTTTCTTCTTTTTTTCTTCTTTCGTCTTGAGTGCTATTGATCAGATAGACAAAGGATATAATCCATTTTTGGGTCTGAAGAGAGGCCTGCCGTGTCGCATAAACTATGGGAGGGGGTATGAGAGAGCCAAGAGTCGTGTGACTGGGGATAAGACAAACACCTCCTCTTCTTAGTGTTCTACTCTTGATACGAGGGAATTTTTTTTCGTTGAGGCATGTGATTTTTGGTGAGAAGTTTGGAGAAAAGGGTACTTAATCTCACGTACCCGTGCCTGACCGCAAGGACTCTATGGAGTGGATGGATGGGAAGGCTAAGTGGAGCTGACCTTGAGGCTCTGCCTGGGCAACCTTGTGACTAACTCCCACGACATGTACTGGTCCAACTCTTCCTGGATCCTTGAGCATGTGAGGTGACAGTGGTGCAGGATCCACTTTGTCTCAGTGTCACTGTTTGTGTGTTTGTGGCGGTTTGACAAATCCATGGATTCCCCAGGGACTGGCCTCGGTTACCCCGTATCGCAACGTTGTAAGCTTAACCGAGCGCCCAATATTTGCTTCCTATTCCGAGTTTCGATTACCATGCGCCTATATCAACCGGCGGCGACATAGCCGTATGGTTTAGTATCCTTCGGCGCTATCGCCCACCGAGGCACTCTGCAACATTCCCACAGTTGGCTGAATTTTAGTGCTGGGACCGCTGGTCCAAACCAAGCAAGACCAAGTTATGGTAACTGATGCATGAAATCGTTGACTCAGGGAATTGTGAATGATTGTTCTTTGCCTTTTTAATCACGTCATTCGATCTTTGAGGCAGCTCCCACCACACTCCGACACGGCCCTTGAAGCTCTCTCCCATAGTAACCATACGTGTCTCGCCTCCCACAAGGTTCTCCTTCAATCAGGGCTTGTCAGTCCTTTGGGCCATGAGTAAGAAAGAGCCTAGACTTATTAGTGACAACTTCCTCATCGTGATGGCTCGCTTCTTGCCGTGGTTGATTCGTCCCAGCGTCTCCGTATTTCAACCAACCAGGAGGCTTTGGATGCATGGTGCGGCGCCAAGATGGCGACGCCACGGGCTGACCGGTCAGTTTCGGTGCATGGCTTGTATCAGCGCCTTACTTCACCGCCAGGTGAGCTACACCATGATCTGTGATAGCTTGAATCTCAAGACGCCCGCTTGGCACGGCGTCTTGCGGGAGCCACATTGATCCTTCCATGGCGAAATGGCCGCATGGAGCACCTAGGCAAAGAGACTCGATGATCTCACACTACCTTTTGATCCAAGGCCGTCAGGTCCCTCTCGCACACCTGTGGACATCCCTCAGTCGCTCAGTACTGGGTGTTGTCTTGCGATGGCTATCGTCAGGCCACCATTCATGATAATCCGCCCCGTTGTCTCACATGCCACATCACCAGCATCAAACTTATTCTTGATTCTAATATGACTTGGGTCAATATGATATTGAGATAGATACTGTCAGCGAATTACCATCGAGTGTTTTCCAAACTCCGCCATGGTTTCCAGACGCCTGGTTACAAGCTGTTACTCAGCTCATCCCGCTCGCCGGCCTCTGAAGCACATTCCCGTTCGATTGGTCGTGAGCGTTTCTGTGCCCCCTGATATGATTCATCGCAGATGTTTGCGTGCACTTGGAGTTACTTACGTTGGGATGTTTCCCTCCCAACACCAACACCACTGTCCACATCCTGAGGCGAAGGCCATACGTGCCTTACAAGGTGACCTTGTCACCATACTAATTCTTCCCGTTGTCGTGGTTGTGTGTGCATGGGATGTACTCACCGCCCACCAATCAATCAATGCTGACGCCTTCCGCTCAAGCGCACCCAATTGATCAGTTCTCCATTTTCCCCAGTCTTTTTCCTCGAAATGGTGATACAAAGACAACTTGCACAAAATCCAGTGAACGCAATCAATATTATCGTTCCGCCGCCCACCAAAGTAGTCGCTGTATGCGAATGTCCAGGGCAAGGGCAAGGCTCTTGGGACTTAACCACCGTGGACGCGATGAGATATGGATGCCTCACGGCCACGGTCGTTGTTCTACCAGCCATGCAACGGCCAGTACCTCATCGTCAAGTCGGGCAAGAGATATTTACTTCTCGTATCGGTGTTTCTAACCTACTTGCTGACCGCATATAAGCGAGTGAACTCCCGTGACGCTGCCTACGCGTCAGTTGCGTTATAACTAGATTAGAAACCCTATTGCTGGGGAGATAATAGAGGCACTAGACACGATAAGCGAATGAGGCTGCGGGAGATAAACCCCTACTAGATCGATCGATCACGTAACATCGCTCAATCAAGGCCTGGTCGGGCCGTGAAGTTTATTTTTACCTTAGTTGACACTCACAGGTAACTCTTGTGAAATGACAGTATTGCGAATACCTGGACGGCGTCACTGTAATGTTTTGTCTGTTGCGTCATTTGGATAAAATCTTGATATCGGCACATGGTTAAAGGCACGGGAGCTCTTTCACTAACTAGATAATGGGATAAGATTAGATAGTGGATACGCGATCACCCACCAGTATTGGCAGCCGTAGGAAGTATGCTCTAGCAGACAGGGATCAGTGACAGGGATCAAGTCTCATGCTCCAGGGTAGGCTACAGCTGATATTGCCAGACCACGTCTTTCGCCTTAGACTCGACTCTGTATTCATTGACTATTAGATCAAGTGTCTGGTTTTCCCATTAGCTCAGGAGGTCGGACAATAGGTCTACATCCAAACATCCATAATATAATTCAGTCGATTTGCGATATCCGCGGCGAATGTCAAGCGGTTTAGAATTTTTAAGCATCAGTCCATAATTTGCTTTTAGCACATGGATTGCTGGCGCCAAACAAAAAGACAGGCTCGGGTAAGATCATTTCTGGAATGAAAACAACAGCAATATGTTGATACTTTTTAGCGCAACGAACTCGACATCATAAAAAAGATAATTGCTCTGCACCTTTTTTTCCGCAAAACATGTTGCCTCCCAAGAAAAAGCCCCCAACAAGCTCAGCCCTGACAGCATCCGGTCGCTATCGAACTTCGAGAGCACTCACTGAGTCTTTCTAAGTGTCTTAACTACTAGCAGAGCTTTGCGTTGGGAAGACTGACTCTTAGCGTGCTGAGTGAATTATATCTCCTCTGATAAGAAACGACCAAAGGGGCAGGACATTTGGCCCCTGCACCTCAACCTCTATTTGTGGAGACTTAGCCACCGGCGCGGTCAGGAGGGAAAGCTAGCTCACCTGAGAAATCCTAGGTGTCTCTGCTAACAAATGTTGTTCCTTCAAGCCAGCTTCCTATCGAAACTTCAAGATTGCTATGTGGCCTGAAGGGCGGACAAAGGCTACCCTCGAGCCCTGAGTATCTACCGCTAATCGACGATAATCAGCGGGAACCCATAGCATACGTTCGTTCCCTCGCATGATCCAGTGCATATCAACACTCAAGCCCCATCCAATACGGGTTGCGCCTTCGAAGCCATCGGGTTCGCCAACGTTTAGTATGCCGAGCCGTGTGTTTATTTTCCAACCGGCTTCCTGGATGTGAGTGGTAGGTTGTGGTGTAGCTATCGCTTTTGGCATGCCAAGTTTTTTGCCAGCGTCGGTGCGACTCCCATTTCTCATGAAGAAGGATCCAAGTATATTATATGTCAAAACCCATTGGGAATCTGGAGAAAATGCAAGAGGTGTCTCGCTCATAATCGGACGGCGATCATTAACCCATTCTCCTAGTTTCCGATTCAGGATTTCCGTGGACTTCCAGTTAGATGCGGCAAAAAGTTTCCAATCATGCGAATAAACCAATATGTCCATATCTGCCATGCGGGGCATAGGCTCACAAGTGATATGCTGTTGTGATTGCGTATCTCGGGTCAAGTCCCAGGTTTTGAACGTGGTCGTTTTCTCTCCCATGAGGTCGGAGCTGGAAATTGATGCGACATACCTCCCATCGGCGGAAATAGCGATATGCTCAGAATCTTCTATGTCAGAAGAATAAATCTGCACCCTCAGGTCCGTATCCCAGACGCCGAGTTTACCTTCTGTGTCCCTCATTGCCACTAACCGGTCGTCAGGTGTGAAGCTAACTCGGCCACGACCCGGACGGCCACCGAAGAAAAGGGGCGATGTGCAGGCATCTGTGACCGTATCCCAGATCTGTGTTCTTCCTTGTGACAGCGATACTAGCATCTTTCCGTTTTGTGAAAAGATTAGACTATCAATCGTGTCAATGTTGCCATCAGAAGATAAATGTTGCTCTGACTGTTGCAATAAATGATCAGATGTCTGTATCGAAGGTGACTCATCTTCGCTGAAAAGGTCTAAGAGAATGATAGACAAGTCCCAAAGCTTGATGGTTCCATCGAAACTGCTGGACGCTAGCTGTCGCCCAGTCTGGCATACCGACAAACAGGTGATAAAATCAGTATGGCCCATTAGCTTCTTAACGCAAGACCCTGTATCATCCCAGATCCTGATGCAGTTGTCATAGGAACCGGAGATTACCATGCGGCTATCTGCTGTGAAAGAGACACACCCCACATCATACGGATGGCTCAATTCTTGTTTGTGGACCCAGCCCTCTGTATCAACCAAGTCCCAGACCCTGACTACGAAGCCTGATACCACTGCGATGCGATGTCCATCCAATGAGCAGGCCACTGAAGCGATGTAACCTCCACCACAGTCGAGGGAATGTTTACAACCACCAGAGGCTAGATCTCAGATTTTGACATCTGTTTGCCTGGGTGAAATTGTGACAATATAACCTGGTGGAAGCAAGCAGGCGTTGGTACCGAGGCTGATAATTCCTTCGAGGCTAAAGACATCTTTTCCACTATTCCAGTCCAAGACTGTCGCGTCTTCCTCTACCACGACTAAAACCTTCGGACCCTCTGGTAAAAAGAGAACTTGGCGGATTCCCACCTTCAGGTTTCGTATCAATTTGAAGGTGTTGGCGTGGAGAATTGCGATGCCTTTCTCAACCCCTATGACTAACAAGATACCATCTGGAGAATATAGAGGCGGAAACTCAAACGCAAAACCATCATCTTCATAAAGGCAGTCGCCTGAGACTGTGTCGTAGACTCCAGACCGGTTGTTACTTTGTACGGCCAGGAAACGACCATCGGGGGAATACGCGGCGAAAGCCACGTAGGTGCCAGCATAGAGTGTTTGAGTGTAAGCTTCCCAGTGATCCTGCATCACTGGTTTGACAGGAGCCCACTCAGGCACTTGCTGGCAGAAGTTTCGACGGATAGTACTCCTTTGCGGGCTAAATATAAGGGCAGATACATAAACCTGAAGAGGAGCGATCTGGATAGCCGGCTTGTGATGATAGACAAAACGGCGAGCATCCCGAACGAAATCGAGAAAGTCCTGCATTTCCGTGTCCGCCTACTTAACAGTAAGTTATTGATTTAAATAAGATGAAAAGGAAAGTCTTACTAGCAAGGATTCCAGGCCTAGGATGGTTGTGACTGCAGCGGAAAGTTCTTTTTGAAGACCCAGGGCTTCAAGCCAGTAAGTCAATTTCCGCTGAAGAAAGTGGAATACTCTGTTGAGGTTTGCGCACTTTGAACTTTTCGTGGAGATCGATTCAAAGAGATGCTTGGCCCAGTATATGCATGAATACCCGATGGGAAGTAATGGATCAGGGCTAGGAGTATCGACCTCGCGTAGCAAGGTACCCGGCGAACCCAGATCATAGATATCCTGACGAAGTGTACTCTCCATGGCATCAAGAGATCGGAAGAGGATTTGTGAATGATGGTGTTTTCTTCCACGAGGAAATAATACGTCGTGACCTTGATCAAGAAGAAAGTCCTTGGCTGATTGATGTACGAAGAAGATTTTGCCATCTTGATATGTCAGGAAAGAACCACAGAAGCCAATGACGTCTCGCACATCATCCGCCTCGTAGCCTTGCATTGATTCGACGAGGGTTAGCATCTCTTCTGCTGTGACAGGCCGGTAAACAACACAAACTATGGCCAGGATTTCCTTCAGCCGATCAGCCTCGGAAGAATCTGTTATTCGTTCCATCATGACCTGGTAAAGAGCTGCAAGGCTTTGTGGAAACCGTCGAAGCTCCTGCAAAACGAGACGCTTGCTGATCCTGGAGCTGGCAAGTCTTTCGCACACCAGGGCTACCCATAAAAATGTGTTATCAGCGTGAGATTCCATATAATCGAAGACATCTTCTTTGAGCCTTGCGTCATTATTCCATTTCTTTGCCAGTTCATCCACTCTTTTTCGGATGTAAGATTTGACAGCTTGGCCAACTGACTCCTTTGCTTCTTCAAGGTTGAGCTGAACCAGCCCTTGTGCATCTGCAAGTTCGTCGGTGATCTCTGGCCAGTCGCGGCTCGAGAGGATCCACTTGGCAGGAGATAATTCTGAAAGTTTAACGATGAGGTTTGTGAGCTTCGGCCGGTTACGATTGCACTCATCGAGAGCGTCCACAACCAATATCGCGTCATGTAGACTTGCGTCCTGTAGCATCTCTGTTAAAATATCGCCGAAAAGCTCACTGCTGTTGATGTTGTTGAAGAGCTTTTCTTTTTGCTTGTCGTAATACGGGCGAATTATCGACATCAGGGATGGCTGGTGATCGAGTAACACGTAGATCAAGCCTCGCATGACAGCAGTGTCGCTGGATAAGTCCTCCTCTTTCACACTTGCTTGGCATAGGAAGAATGAAAGAGGCTTCAAAGTCTTCTTCAGCTCGTCAATAATCCCGCACAGTAGCATTGTCTTTCCCTTTCCAGGCGGCCCGTTGATCCACAAGACCCGACTTGATGGATCATTGGTGAACACCTCGTAGGCCTCACTCCTCAAGATCCATTCATACGAGTCCCAAAGAGGATCCCCCTTTTGATCTTGGATCCTTTTCTTGTCGATGCGAGGGTCTGTGATCAACAACGCAGCGAGACACTCCTTGTCTCTGTCGTCTTGCTCGTTCTTTTCCCTCAGTCGGGCTCCCTCTCGCATGGCCGTGTAAATCTTCTCGAGTAAACCTTCTCTGGACACGGCGGACTTTCCGATGCCGTGGAGCTTCGATTTGACATCCTCGCTATTGTACTGCTCCATGTCCTTCCGAATAAGATTTTCTGCGTCTTTGACTTCATTGAGCTTCTCGGTCCAGTCATCCAGCTTGATAGCGTCCCTCAGCAGGACCGAGACCCAGTTCCGATAATAGAGACAAGCGCTTTGCATTTGGAACAAGAGAAGCTTCTTGTAGAAGTCGACAACATGAATCTCCAAATTAGTTCTTAATGTGGTGGATGAAGAGCTCGACCTGTCCTGGTCAAGAACCAGATCGGCCAGGTTCCAATACCACTCCATTCTTGACAAGACGTACGCGATGCCTTTTCGGTTCAAACCTGGCTCTTTCATCGGATTTGAGAGGATCTAGATTCCGGTCAACAGGTTTTTTTGAAGTATTTGACCTTGTCCATGAACATACCTCTAAACCAAGGCTGACGCCAGCCCATACGACACCAGCCTCAGGCGAATACTTGACCGCCTTGTCTACCACTCCTTTGATACTGTCGACAATCCCAAGCACGGTTGAGATAGATTCCTTTCGTTTGGCCTGCCGCTTAGACTTTTCTAGCCCAGTGTAGACCAGTCTCCACATCTGGCGTGATTCGCTGCCTTTGCAGTGTTCTAGATTCTCGAGCTCATCGGGAGCCGCTGAATCAGTCCACTCATTTTGCACCTTCTTGAGGATCTCATGATATGCTTCGGCTATTTCAGGATCTTTTTCTTCGAGATCATCGTACGCCTTACTCCATAGTCGCTCAGGTAAACTTGTGAGTGCATCTTGCGTATTTACGGAAGGTGAAAAACCCGTTACTGGTTCGCCGGTCGCAGTAGATAGTGGTCGATAGCAGAAGAGCTCACAAGTGCCTCGGTCGCAGGAGGGCTTGTTGGTTGAGCTGGAGAGCTTGTCGACTGACGTGATGGCGCAGTCGAGGCTGTTGATGCCTCAGACGAGTGTGGTGGGGATGGTCTAGGGTCAGGGTCGGACGAGAGCAGTTTTTTCTTTAGCTTGGACAGGCGCTTCATGGTCACTGGATTAGAAAGTTGAGCCTCTTTCAACGTTAGTCATGGGAAACTTGGATCAAGGTATGCGACTAACAGCCGCAGTAATGCTTGGCAGCTGAAAGCTGCATCTGATTATGCATCAGCAACAAGGATATGGTTGGAAATGTACCTGCAACCTCAAAGACTGGAGATAAGTGCGCTGGAAATAGTGCAACGACTCACTAAATTAGCCGCCATCCATGGTGACCAGCCCCCTGGGCTTAACTAACATGTGTTATTGGCTGACTGGGCTTGAAAACAAGCCGGCTATGAGCTGGGAATACCAAGCCAGATTTACCCGATTGCATATTTGCGTGGAAACACATCAAGCTGCGACCTCACGAAGTGATAAATCGTCATTTCTGCGACATAGAACATCATGAACATCATACCCACCTCTCAAGCTATGTGCTATCATTTTTCACCAAAGCATCAACAGGATGTATGCGGTAGCCGACCACTAAGCAATCACCTTGCCGGTGTCTTCCAGAACCCCGCATTTTTAGTGACTATGACCGGCACAAAGGCTGAGGCCGGCACTTTGATCATCAACTAGCCGGACCGGCTCACGGACCCTCATGATAAAAAGCCGGGAAAAGAAAAACCAAATTACTTCACGACTTCTTGTTCATCACTGAAACCCAGGGATTCACGGTTTATTAAAATGCAAACCCCAAGTGCTAACCCTAATGAGCCGGGCAAACTCAGAGCCCTAGGTAGGTGAAACATTTGACAGTTTCGACCAAATCTTCTAACGCGGCAGTGCTAGGTCCCGCAGAGCAGTATTCAACAGCACGCAGCTATCTTGGGATATACAACAATGTCTGCGTCACGGCTACATACTCTAATCGGCATGGACGAGAGCTGCGAGCGGTGCTATTTAGTAGTCTGTCTGCTTTGATCAGAAAGCATCCGATCTTGACAGCCGTACCAGTAGACATTCCCGCATCCACTACTCACTTTGTGCGTCTTCGGCAAATGCAACTCGACGAGGCCGTTACCTTTATCGCGACACCGAGTCATATTCTACCTTCATCTGCAACTGATCCTCGGTTGGATGAGATTATAACGAATCAACATAACCTTCCTTTCAAGCATAACGACCCTTCAATTCCATTCTGGAGAATTACCGTCTTCACTGATCCCCACGATTCATCAAAATTCACACTCTGTCTATGCTTCCATCATTCTCTCGTCGACACTCAAAGCGCGATCATTCTCCATGAGGATTTGGAGTACGAGCTCGCAACTTTCCAAAAAGATGCACGGTCGTTTGCAATGACTCCGGACCCTGATTCAGACCTTGTTCCACCGTTGGAGTCTATGATCTCTTTGCCAACTTCTCCCGACTTCATCCATGCACAGCGGAATCTCGGTGAACCACCTCATAATTGGTGGAGCGGAAACCAACAGTCTCTTCCTGTCACAACCAAGTTTTCCTCCACATGGCTTTCACAAGCTTTGTTCACTCGATTGAGGGTCAAGTGCAAGGATAAAAACGTGTCATTAACAGCAGGGCTTATGTCTCTTATCGCTGCTATATTCTTCCGTCTATTGCCACAAGAGTATACTGTTATCCAAGGGGACTGCGCCGTCTCATTACGGCGTTTTCTACGCGATAGAATCGACCCACGCTCGGTCGGGTGCTATGTTGGTTCGCTCAGTGAATCATACCATCGAGACTCGTTTGCAATCTGGAAGGATGCAGAGCGCACAAAAGCAACCATCGATGAGACACTCAAAGGTCGGGGGGCAGATATGCCGGTAGGCTATCTCAAGCATGTGCCTGACTTGACCCAATGGCTGAAGAGCAAGATCGGGAAGAAGCGCTGGACTGCTTGGGAGCTAAGCAATGTGGGAGGGCTAAGTGAGGCACCGGGTCTGGATCTAAGAGATCGTCAGATACGGGGTGTTCTATTTAGCCAGAGCGCAAGCGCTTGCTCTGGAGCGATAAAGATCAGTACAGTGTCTGACAGAGATGGTAGACTGGGGCTCGGATTCACGTGGCAGGATGGTGTAGTGGAAGATCAGTTGGTGAAAGAGCTTATTTCAGGTCTTGTCGCCTTGGTAAAAGGGGTTACACAATAAACTAAGTGGTATTTGCCACACAAGGAATTGAGTTTCGTCAGTCACAATGCTGGGTTCATATACTGAAACCATACATGATAGGTTGGATACGCTATACTATGAACCAAATTTTAAAGGTCCATGAAACATCAGTGCACTTCAGTAGAGTTAGAAACAATTTCAAGACGCTTTCACTGGGAAGAGGGTGATCAGTATAAAATAACTAGCCTAGTAAACGAATGCAACTATTTATTGATCTTGTCGTTGTGGCTAAACCAATTATATCTAGTGACTCTACATAAACACCTTGCTATTCCAAAGTTCTTCGTAGTCTCCATCAATCTCGAAGGGAAATGCATGGTTGGTAGGGGAAAAATCTCTGCGCAGTCACAAACCTAAAGTTGTTTCATATCAAAGCCCCCAAGCCGAGATTAGTTTTCACATTATCTCCAAGTTGCCCTTCAGATCCCTCAGGGGCACTTAGCCTGTGGAATTTGAAAAACGGCAAACACTGTGGTGATTTGCAAAGGGATGACTTCCCTTTGGTCATCGTGTATGTTGCCTCGTCGATAGGCGGTAGTACAGCCGCAGCAACGAATGAAGATGACACGGTCTACCTGTGGGATACTACGACAAAATGCCCTTATGAACCATTTTCCTTGCCGACATCTGGATCATTCGGTGATATATGCTTCTGTCCCTCTGGTATATGGCTTGTTATTTCCCTGGATCGGTCTTTTATTTTTTGGAACTTTAGAAACAAAGTCTATTGTCTCTTACCCAGTCCGGAATTACCATATCTGTTTGAACGCGTTGCATTCATTCCAAACACCAAAAGTCTCGTCATCATGAGTCGCAATTTAGTGCATATCTATGATTTCTCAGGCCTTTGGGAGACTCTTTGTGGTAATGTCAACGCTGACGTCAACAGACGCGGTCTGATGCAAGAAATCGTTTTACCCCGAAATACGCGAACACTCGCAACATCCTCAGATAATCATACATTACTTCTACGGGATCTTGATTCTATGGAGACAAGTTTCGATTCATCCCACGAGATTGAGTCGGCAGCTGAGGCCATGACGTTTTCGTCCGACGGAGGAATGCTCGCTGTGCTTGTTGGGAACTATGTGAAAATATGGAGAATCCACAGTCACCTTGAACCAACATGCATATGTACCACTCAACCCTTTCCCCTGGAGCTCAATCAGAAGGACATCTTTCCGATCACCCTACCAAATGGAGAGATGGTTTTTTCAATCAGGAGAGTTGGGAAAAACAGGTCGGTTCAACCTGAATCTGGCGTTTACTGTGAGGGGAATCGGTACGAGGACAGGGGATCAATCTCTTCTTCAGAAAACTGGATTCAGTATACAAATCGTGAAGGGTTTGCTCGGCGCTTTCTTTATATTCCTGCCGAATTCTTTTACCATCCGATCTCTTGTCGTGGAGGCTGCGCTGTAATGGGGAACTCAGATGACGAGATTGCGATATTTGATTTTGATCTTGAGCAGCTAGAGGAATACTCTAAAGCCCTGTCTGACTCCAGTGAGTTAGACACGTCTTCTGAAAGCATATCTAACTTTGAATAGACAAGTGGGTATGCTTAGGGTACGTCCCATTGAAGCATGAAATCTGTAACAAGGCGGGCCAAGCTTTTCTTGAGAGATCAGTTAGATCAATTCATAAATTTCCCCTCAAGAATTATCACTAGAAACGCTCTGCGTTTCCTATTTCTGGCTAATAACGATCTACTATCCTCGATCCCACATCCCAAACCACCTTATCTTGTGCAGATCTCTGCAGCGAACCGTAATGTGGTCGGTCATGTGTCTACCCTGAACCGATAAAGTCCGCGACACCAACAGAGATTCCAAGAGGCGGGGACCAGAACAACCTGACGACATTAAACCTGACTAACTTCTGGGCAACTCCGTTATCAATCATATGTATTTTCAACTATTATTCCGCACAGTACTTTTATCAATCGTCTTTGAACTAGCCCACGCCAGCGATATTACTCAGTGTAGGGTTAGGTATAAGCTGAGACGTCACATGATTCATCTTTTCAAAAACATCATCTTGTTTATCACAAAAGGTCTGATTCCTGTTTCTTATAGAGGAATAATTGACTTGTAAATTCGTTTGTAGTTCCTGTAGGCTGCTTGAGTGTTTCGGGTATGCCTCTCTTTTGTACCGTCGTTGAGGTTAACATTTACTCGAGTATAGAGGTCTAAGACCAACAAAAGAGTCGGTGAGAGGAAAAAGCTTGAGGGGCCGCCTTTTCATTGGAACAGTCGATAACTCCCAATGCGACCTCTTGCAATGAATGACTGCATCATCGGACGACGTGGCGCCAGGAAAACAGCCCCCAAACAGACCAGCAGCTTTCAGACGAAAGTGGTTGGTTGGGTCAGATACTAAAGATATGTCACGCGCCTCCAAAGTATCAAACGGCTGCTTCAATTCTTCATTAAGCCAGTGTAAAAGACGCTTTTTGGGTTGATTCTTACTTCAGACAAATCTGGTTACTCCGTGGTCTTGCATCGATCTCTGGGGAGCCGACTTCGAGCAAATATTACGATACAAGGCACTTCCACCGTAGTATGTTCAGCCTGTTAAGATCAACCTGCTGTATCACGCGCATGGCCGGTAAATCGTGTGGTGAGGCATTGCCTACAACAGGGTTTGTGTAGAGTTAATGTTATCCTGGACCACATCTGAGGCCATTCAAGACGAGGCACAATCCTTGCTTCCTCGAGGTTTTTAAGTTGGGGGCCAGAATACTGGACTTGCTATGGGCCTCAAATAAGGTCTAAAGGCCTGGCTTCTACCATAGCAATGAACATTGGGGGCCAGACGACAAGGTCGGGCCAACCACAGCCTGATTCGATACAAAGTACCGCGTACTTGTATCAATGCGAATTTATCTTTGCAGCACCTCTTGGCAGTTCGCAGCACAGCAGATAAGTCACAAGAGAGACACGGCTGTTAAAAATTTGGAGTTTCATTCATGGTCATAGCTCTTATTACCAGGTTGCTATCATTTATTAAGAAGATATACTATCCAACTCTTGACCGCGGCGGTTGAATCACGATGGTCGGACTGGTGGCTTATGCATGACACGTGTACCAGCACTTTTGTGCAACCCAAGCAAGGCAGAAGTGCAACCAAGATGTCCTGAGTGGTTGAAGACATTGAGGGGTACTGGTGTGAGTATGCACTTACAAGCCGTCAGCACGCCAAGCAAATGGACCAAAATCGAGTTCAAAAGAGAGCCCCCAAGCCCCGAGCTCATGACTTTCTCCTTGATCAATTCTTCTCAGCACGAGACTCAGCACCCACGATGGCTGACAAAAGCACCGTCACCGTTGAAGAGCTGGGCATCAAACTTGCCAGCTCTTTGCAAGTGAATTCTGAGGGCTGTTTACAGGCTCGTCGTCGGCTCCCTAAGCTAGTGTCGCTTGTAAACTCGACTGCTTTGACACTTCGCCAGATCCGTGAGCTGATCTGTCAGAACCAAGATGTCTACAAACAAGTTTGCTTGAGCGACATTGACTCTCTTACAGCCAGATGCAAGACGATTTATGACGGCATCTTGATTTTATTGGCTCGAAAAACTCAGAGTGACAGTCGTGATGAAGAGATCACTGGCATGTCCGTCGAAACGACGGAAACCCTTTTGTCTGTCCTAGCCACCAAGAATGCCTCGCGTAACAAGCCTTGGCACTGGCTAGAGCCTCGATTGAAAATTTGCCAACAAGAGCTGAAACAAATCAAGTTCGAGCTTGTATTGCGTTACCTTCTTGGTAGTATCGCTGATCTGCAGATGAAGTAAGTCCAAGATCTCCTGTTTCCGACTAAATGCTAAGTATATCTTTAGAACGATGACAAGATCTCCCGGCGCATACAAGGACGAGAGTTCCATGCGATCTTTTGCAGAAAATGTCGCTGAAAGACGGGCAAAGTATTACAAATACTTTGAGAAGAAGCGTGCTGTACGGAACAGGGTACCTTCTGAGGTGCCATCGTCCGAACCTTCCTTGGAGGACGTGCGGAGTATATACAGTCGATCAACGTAAGGCCTATTCCCATGTTCCTAAGTGAGTTGTCCAGCTAATTTGAATCAATATCTAGCACAACAGCGGTGGCACCTCCCATGTCTAGCTCTGAGAATGAATGCTCAACGCCGGCTGATGTGGCCAGGTTTCTCTTCGGCGATGAGCCGGATTCAGTCAAGAATCCTGAGAAAGCCATGAATGAGGAGACTGAGACTGGAAACAAGGAGAAACCGGTCAAGGACGTAAATCTCGAGGAGACTGATGTCAACACTCAAGTCTCGAAGCCACAGCAGCTCAATCAAGGCTTCCTCGGGGCTGCCCGATCCTGGATCCAACGCGTGATCCCCTCGACCGCCCCCAATGATTGGGATGGTCAAGATATCGAAGCATTCCAATTCGACATAACTTCACATTGCGATGGTGACCGGACGAAGACTGTTACAAAGCTCGAGATGGACGCTAAACACATCAAGGCTACTCTCCACAAGTTGAACTCTCGTCGCAGGTGGAGACGACCTCCTGGGCTCATGGAGCAGTATACATCACTTGATCTGCGGGTACGCCAAGCCGTTGACATGGGCATCACCATTGCAAGACAGTCGAGTTTCCACCAGCGTACCTTGGTAGCTATAATGACAAAGGGCTCCACCAAGGGACCCGGATATGGCTATGAACCGGATTTCTCTGTCACGCTCTTCTTACGACTCGGTGAGGAGGTGCAGCCAATTCACATAATTGATCCTTGCGACAGGAAATTCACGCTACCTTGGCAATGTTGTCTATCCTTCACGGTGAGTTTTACCTTAGCTCCTTTTGGACGCTTACCGTGGTCCTTGCTGATTGATGTTTGATGACAGATGGCCCAAAATGCTTTGGCCCGGAATACTAGTTGGCTGCAACCGGCGCATTTTAGATGGGTCATGGAGAGACGTTACGATTTCTATAACGAGGACGATGAACAGGTCCTCCCGGATGCATGGGAATCGCTTGTTCGTCCTGGTGTAACTTTGCACATGAAATTCTGGGTTCCTGCGCCTCCGCCTATTCCTCCGGGAGGCTTTCGTCCACTGCCACGGGCACCGGGCTTTGGTTGGGGACCTCCTCAGGTTAAATCGGCTGTACGAAAGATAGTCCTGACTGGCCCCGAGAAGAAAAAGGTCTATCATGAGATGGTTGAGTTTCTTGGTTTCGAGGACGCGTGGTCTCCAAACAAAGAGACAATGAAACCTGGGCTAGGTAACCTGCTCAGTTTGTGGACTAACGCGGTAGATCCTGATACAGAAGACTGTTCGGACTGCAGGACATCATCATCTGGGTGGAGTTCTTCGTCGTCGTCTTCCACGAGCAGCCGGGACATAGCTGATTGAGATGGTCGGGCATCCGAGGATTTGGATTTCTTTGTATTGTTTTCTTTGTTCATAGCTGCAAGTACACGAAATTGAGACTCTTGAGCACGAGGCTAGTATTATGAGTCGAGGTACTTTGGTGGACGTCTAAGCATAGAACATGTAAGCCGGACAAGGGTCAAGCCCTTCAGCCTAATTTCTATCTCGATCTCAAGTTTCTATCACTACAGTCCACGTGACGTAAGAACGACCATCCCCGCAAACGTGCATCTGACATCTCCGAGGCGGGGTATCCAGGCAGACCACCATACGCTAAACAGTATTGAGCGCATCTTGGGGGCCCAGACTACCGAGTTAACCGTCACAATAATGTTCAAGTACGAGGCTCCTCTGCACGATTCCTCTGCAACTCAAAACATTAGACTCATTGACCTCGAACCCGGTCGAGAAGTTTCTCCTCTTTCTTGTCAGCTACGATGTGTCCCCCTCTCATCTCAGCCTGCATACGCCGCGCTTTCCTACTCTTGGGGAGGCCAAACTCCTTCCGAGACCATCTCGTGCAGCGGGCAGTCTCTTCTGATCACCCGTAATCTACATGGAGCCTTGCGTCGATTCCGCGATACCAAGAGTGTTGTGACGCTGTGGGCCGACGCGATCTGCATCAATCAGCAAGATGTAGACGAAAAGAATCAACAGGTACCACTCATGGGTAAGATTTTCAGCCAGGCCAGCGAGGTCAAAGTTTGGCTTGACCCAGGAGACACGAATGATACCGAACTCGCTGTAGAGAGGGCCATGGAACTTGTACAACTCGCCCATTTCTACGCCAAGAAGCTCTCCTTATCAATGTCTGATCTTCAGGACTTTGACGACCCATGGCGCTGGAGTTCTGTAAAGTTGGATGATATAAGCCGCCTCGACCTTAATGCCAAGTGGGATCCTCTACTTCGCTTATTGCAGAATGTCTGGTTCAGTCGAGTTTGGATCGTTCAGGAGGTCGCCTTGTCTGGCGAGCGAGCCTGGATATATTATGGCGATAACACTCTATGCTGGAATGATCTGGTGACAGCATTGTGTTTCGCGTCTCATACCGATATTCTCGGCCAGACTGTGATGGTCAGCGGGGTTGACACCACACGTGCAGTGATGCGAGCAACTCGCCTGGCCAGGACAACTGTGGCTGTTGCGAATTCTGAAGGTGCTGGTGTTGGTCTGTTCTGGCTCCTTTGCATGCACTGGGAGTCTGCAGCTACCGATCCCCGTGACAATATTTATGGGTTGCTGAGTATTGCACGCAACCAGGAACTTGGAGATGCTGAGACTCCCTTCATCACGCCAGACTATCACTTGGACGTATCTGCGCTGTATCAACAGGTGGCTGAAAAGTTTCTTGCTCGATTTTCAAGGCTCGTGGTAATAGAATTCTCAGGACACAAAACTACAGGGGGTGGTAAAGTTCCGAGCCTGCCATCCTGGGTTCCAGACTGGAGTCAGCTCATCAACGTCACGATGGATTTTCCTCTGGCTCTTGACGAAAAGCTCGAGTTGCCTATTCAGCCTAACTACGATATATGCACCTTGGAAACTATACCGAAGTGGTATCAGGTGCATGGTAGCATTTTAACACTCAGGGGTTACTTTGTCGACGAGATCATCGGCACTAGCGACATATTTCAAACAACTAGAGCTAAAATGGCTTTGCCCAACACGGACATATATGAGAGAGCGTTTCTGGTGTGCAAAAACCTCTTTGGTGTTGCCAAGTTCTGGGGATATACTAGTGCCAGCGACATATACACTCCCACAGGCAAAAACCTTATAGATGCTATTGTCGAAACACTTTCTCTAGGGTCACCTCCATCCCTTCTTCCTACCGCTGAGATCAGAGCCATAGTACAAGAGATGATTGAGAGAGGACAGAGGTTGATTGAGTTGGAGAATTCTTCATCTTCGTTGACGAAAGACATTAGGGATGAGGCCTTAAAACTGATGAATACCGAAAAACACTGGACCGCGGAAGAAATAGGTGGTGTTGTTCATGGATTAAGGCATTTATGGCACTTCGATTTTCCATTCAAAACTCAAAAAGGACATATGGGAATGGTATCATCTCTGGGCATCGAGGTTGGGGATCGTATTGCCGTTGTCCGGGGACTTGTAACTCCTGTCACTTTACGCCCACAGCCTGACGGGATGTGGTCGGTTGTTGGAGAAACATATGTTCACGGGATAAGACCTGACCAAGTATTGGACCTTGCAAGATGCCATGAAATCTCGATTGTTTGAGTGGGTAAGCTCTGTACTGCTTTGGGTAGAATCTTTCGTACTGGACCAAGTCGCGTTGATTCGATATATGTTGTAAGAATAAATGACCTTTAACACACAAACAACTTCAGTCACAAACCTTCTGTTCTATTCCGCCCTTTAACACTGCTGCCGCACTGATACCCTTGATGAAATCCTCGGCCGCGTTCTCTGAGAAGAACTCGGTCTCGCGGCTAATACAGCGTGATGTGTGATCCCGCCCACGCTCAAACATCTCGTGTTCGTACTCCTCAACAGCCTCTTCCAAGCACACCAGGTCATCATCCGCATCCTCGCTAGGTGTCTTGGCTCTATCACAGTACTTGATAATGCTTCTGGCTAACTTGAGAGCATCGTACAGGGCCATGTTCACACCTTCGCCCACGAGTGGCGTGGAAAGGTGGGCGGCATCCCCAAGAAGAGTAACTCTGGGGACACGCTTCCAGTTCAACGCAGAAATTGGTAGGCGATAAAATGGCCATGCACGGAAGGGTCCTTCAGCATTGGCAAGATATTCTTTCAACTCCGGGGCCCAGTTGGCAAAGAACTCTGGAGAAGACAGAAACTTCTGGCGCATAGCCTCGGTGTCTGCAATGTCGAGTGGCTTCCTTTGAAGGTCTTCGGGCGCATTCATACCCATGTAGAAGCGATAGGATTGGTCTGACAGTTGCTGAACGGCAAGCATTTTTTCCTGTCCCATAGCTAGCATATTGCCCGGCCCCGCGTGTTCCAAAGCAGCTGCATAGTTGGGATTGTCGTGAGATATGCTACCGTCAATGAAGACTTTACCAGAGTACTCTGGTTTGGCCGATGTGAGCTAGTAGAAAGTGTCAGTTAAGATGACATGGGAGCGTTGAAGGTGAGCGTCAACTTACTAAAGGGCGAATCCGACTCCAGGCCCCATCGGCACCAACTATAAGACGAAAGCCAGATGCTGAGGTACCGTTCGCGAAACGCACAATATAGTCCGCGGCGGTCATGTTATTACCAGTCCATTTTTCGACGCATTCAACACCGTGGCCCCAACGAATTTTGTGAGCTGGGATTGAGTCCAACAACAATTTTCGGAGCTGGAGACGATCGATCTCAGGGGCATCACGATCCTCTCCAAATACAGCCTTGACTGTACCAGTTGGATTCTGCATGCAGACACGAGATGCATCCCATCGCGCAACCTTTTCGAACTCTTGAAAAAGTCCAGCCTCTTTGAGGGCCTGCTGACCTGAGGATGCATGAATATCCAAAGTGCCGCCTTGGTTCATGAACTTAGGTTTAGCGTCGGCGTCACGCTCATAAACGACATAGTCGATATTGTTGATTTCCAACAAACGCGCAAATGTCAAGCCGCATGGGCCGCCTCCGATAATGGCGATGGGTGCTCGGGCGATTGTGCTTGGTGTCATGATCATGTAGGGTTGACAAGGTGAAACAAGTGATCGAATGATGGGCGTTCATCAAGTGATTCTGGTCTGATACGAACAGGACAATAGACTTTTCCATGTGGTTTTATAGTCTGTTTCTAACATTTCTTCGTCTCTAAACGCGGACAGTTACAATGGCCGAGAACTTAAACAGTCCCAAAGCTTTTACCCAGATACGGCTAGACATATTCAAACACAGGTTAACTTTGGGATCTCCGGCCGAGGATTCTTCCTAGCTCGATAAAGTCGGATGAACTCAATGAGCCACGAGCTTGCCTTTCTCCATGACCTCCGAGTTTGGTGATGCTGATTGGTGGAGTTCGGAGAGTAAGCACTTGTTTCCCCGGCTGTAGCCAATCAAATGAATTACTTTCGGACTCTCCCATCTCCATTTCTTCTTCACGCCTTAACTCTCCTGTGTCTTTTCCCTCCAACTTCACTCGAGTAACTTCGGTCAAACATACAGAGCAGACCAATGGACCCTAAAGATCCTACAATGGGAAGCAGCCAGTTAGCTCGTTATGCGGTCAGTATCAGACCATGATCGATGACGCAAATGATTGCTGACGTAGGTTGTGAGATTCAGTGCGAACATTGCAGGCGCAGGAAATTAAGGTACGTGCAGTTCACCATCTATGATTAGCAAGACCGCATGAGACTGGTTCTGATTCTCCCAGATGCTCTAAGGAGCTGCCTAAGTGCAGTGCTTGCAAACCTTGGCCGGGTACTTGTGACTATTCGCGAGATCACCCGGACGCAAAGCGACAGCATGTCAACGCCCAACAATCTACCTCGAATTCCGCTCTAACACTCCAGACAAGAGCCGAAAATATCGATCAGCGATTGGAAAGTGTTGAGAATGCAATTCAGACCTTGACTAACACAGTCACCGAAGTCCTAGAGGCGGTAAATTCTCTAAAGGCAGCTCAAGACGTTAATGGTGGAGAGAAGCCGAGCACAAATCATGCAGTCGGCATTGAGAAGATTGATCAGAGTCCCAATTTGTTTCTTGGCGCATCAAATTCCTTCTCGTTTCTAAACGACACATCCGCACATATCAACACCGCTGGACCCGCTGCAACTTCTGTCAAGCAGCATGCTGTTACCGAATTACAATATCTGTCAGATTCACTGACAACAGCTGTACTTGACAAGGAACAATCTCAAACCGCGTTCCATATACCATCAAAAGCAGAAGGATATCAACTGATTGGTCGTGAGTGTTAGTGTCGAATGAAAGACCTGGGACTCTCAGTAATAAACTCTCTGCGCAGGTTTCTTGGAAAACGCCGGGCTGGGCGATGCCTTTTTCACCACGCCTTCGGATGAAATGCTCACCCAAGTCATATTCAAGCCAGAAACTGTCTCGCGAAAGGCATGGGTTGTATATATTAACTACATGATAGTCGCCTTACTCTCCGGTCACGACAAGGGTGAAAGCGCGAAAGCTCAAAAGTTCCGCCACAATATGCAGCTGGCCCTCAACGACAGCAGAATCTTCCTTGAACCGCATGAGTTGAATCTTCAGGCCCTCATACTGTTGGCAGTTCATGGAGAAGATTACGCCTCGCCGAACTTATCCTGGATGCTGGTAGGTCACGCTTGTCGACAAGCTGAGGCGTTAGGTCTCCATGCACTCACTCATTCCGACTATGAGACCAGACAGCGGAGCCTAAGTCTGTTCTGGCTTCTCTTTGCTGTGGACAAATCATGTTCATTGGCCTTTGGTCGTTCATGCTTTCTTCCCTCAACCATCTATACGCATGTTCCATATCCTGAATTAGGATATCTTACCCGCTTTCAACCTCATAGTGAGCTTGGCGAAAATAGTCGCGCAAAGGCAAAAGCTTCTTTATTCGGGGCTCATGTGTTTCTCGCGCGTGTGGAGCTTGCCAAATTGATAGGAAGCATACTCGAATTACTGGGTCCTGGCAATTTGGCCCTGAGCAGAGAGCAACTGAGCACACAGCTTCGCGAGTGGTATGCTCGGACAAACGAGGTCGGTATTCTCATTTATGGTGATAGTGTAAATAGATTCAACAATTGCAATAACTAACACACGATGCAGATACTAACTGATACTGTGAACAACGAAAGAGAGTCATCTAGTCCTAATCAGCTACGAGAGATGTCACTGGGTATTAATAGTGTCAAATTTGAATATTTGCATATTCTCATGGTTTTGCACAGAGGAGTCTCTTCAAACACCAGCATTCGACTAGAGGCGGCCCGTGAAGCAATTTCTCTTTTACCCTCGATGGTATCAAATTGGACCTCTGTATACAACGGCATTATTTGGTATGTGAAAGTCGACTCGTTTCCTGTTTATATTGCTAATGGGCGATATCCAGGCAGCTGCTATACTTTCCCTTTATCCCCTTTTTCGTTGTGTTTGAGCACCTGGCGCAGAACCACACCCTCTTAAGCACGGCCACCATCCAACAAGATCTTGACCTATTATCAACTGCGGTCTCATATTACTCAAGTATGCGTGATCAGCTCAGCGTACTGACTACACTCTGTGCGCGGCTTGAGCACATAGCCGCCACGTTCTTGAGATTGGCTCAGCTACAGGTGGATCGCCGAGATATGTTAGTGCCTAAACAAAGCAACCGTGGGGCATCTACCCTAGGACTATTTACGACCACACAGCCAATCGACAGTTCTACTAAGGAAATGCAAACTGAGAATTGTTTCAGGAACAGCGCGATGATAGATTTTGAACAGATGCAAGCAGATCTTGGGGACGAGATCGGGACAGATCTAGGACAATACCTAGAATGGTTGCCAGCAGACATATTCCCTGCACAGACAGCATCTTTTTCAGATGCACACCTCCAGCCGGATGAACCTTGTTCCAAAACAAAGCCAGGAAACTCATCAGGGCAAGATCCACGCGGCATCAAACGGCCTTTTGATGTCATGTTCGATTGGTTTGCTTGGGATGTTTACTACGCGGAAAATGAGTCTTCATGAGAATGACTTGGCCTTGATAGTCGGTAGCGGTTAGTTTTGGAAAATATTAGAAGCTGTCTCATGAACTCGGAACGTGATTGATGGACGTTGAGGACCACTTGGACCATATTCCATGCTTCAAGATAACCAGCATCGAGCACGTCGTCAGCCTGTAACTTGCGACCGTGGGCCGATTAATTACTCTTCCGCCCCATCATCATTCCATATTTCTCGGGGGTATATTAATAGTCCGGACTCCCTCTACTAAGTTTGAGATCAACAAATACGGCATTATTATAGCATAATCTCCTAAGGCATCCCTGAAGGTTATTATAAGGCTCCTCAGAGTTTTGGCTATGAGACTGTATAAATCCTGAAATTATTATAAAATCTGGTAGAAGCCATAGGATAGGTAGAAGAGCTTTGCCTTTGCTCCGTTTTTCTCGACCCCGGAAAGCAGGCTCAATTGAAACACTAATACGTTCTATTAATTCTTTTGGTAATTATACGAAGCAGCTTAAGATGACGCAATTGCATTTGCCACGATAATCTGGATGTACCGACAATAGCTTCATCGAGGCTGGAGGGAAATAAACAATTGACGAATGAGCGAAGTCGGATACAAATTATGATTTTGCTCAAGACTCCACTCATGGGCTGCTGATCGTTCTAGAAGCCGAAAAGTGCAAGATTTAGAGTTCACCACGACATTGGGCTAAACCTGATTCTGCTAAAACACCGCTTTATTAATTTCTAGCCCCATTATCTTCCTTTTTCGCAAGTAGTGTTGAAGAAAAGACGAGGATAGACTGACTAGTCGTGAAAACTTCGAATTGCGCAATCGGAGGCCCAAACATCAAATACCGTGGTCTTTAAAGGTCTTGGCAAGAGTCCCACGAACTACACTCGTATCAACAACTTCTTTGCTTTGTTCATGATAGACCATGGCGCCTAATCTTTCGGTCGATGATATCCAAAGTGTTCCGCCTGTGTCCCATGCACAGGCATACGGGACAGATGATGAAAAGCCCGTTCTGAACCAAGGAGGCCATGGACCTACTCAACGACGGCTTAAGGACTACCACATCACTTGGATCGGTCTATGCAGTGGAATTGGAACGGGTCTCTTTATCGGAACTGGATCTGCATATGCCTCTGCCGGACCAGCAGGATTGCTGTTGGCGTATATCATTGTCGGCGCCGTGCTCTGGTGTGTGATGCAGAGTATCTCAGAGCTTGCGACGTTGGTAAGTCCACTCTATAAATGCTGACTGTCCCATACCATCATAAGGCTAACGCTTCAATCACTAGTTACCCACTGCTGGTTCATTCCCTCACTGGGCAACTCGCTTTATTGACCCCTCTGTCGGTTTCTCTCTTGCAATCTCCTACGGATACTGCTACACCATTGCAATTGCGTCCGAATGTTCAGCAGCGGCAGTTCTCGTCAGCTACTGGACAGATCTCACTCCCGCTGTTGTCATCACCATCAGTCTCGTTCTGATTCTTGGAATCAACTTGATGAATGTCAGGTTCTTTGGCGAGACTGAGGTTGTCACTGGTGCCATCAAAGTTCTTTGCTTTATTGGTCTCGTCATTGTCGCTATTGTCATTACCGCCGGAGGTGGCCCTAACCATGATTCCATCGGTTTCCGATATTGGAATAATCCTGGCGCCTGGGTTGACTATAATGGTATCACAGGCTCAACTGGACATTTCCTCGGCTTCCTCTCAGCCTTTGTCAATGCATCATTCTCTTTTGTCGGTGTCGAAACCGTTGTTATCACCGCCGCTGAATCTGTCAACCCACACAAGGCCATCCCCAAAGCTGCCAACCGCGTTACTTATCGAATTGGCTTCTTCTATATCCTCGGCGCGTTCTTGATCGGCCTGATTGTTGATCCCAGGAACACCGATCTTGTGTCCGGTACCGGCAATGCCAACAGCTCGCCGTGGGTTATTGCTATTCAAGCAGCCGGTATTAAGGTATTGCCGTCGATTGTTAATGCTTGTATCTTGATATCTGCATGGTCTGCTGGTAACTCATACTGTTGGGTTGGGTCTCGTATCATTCTCGCTATGACAACTGATCGACAACTCCCTCAATTCTTCGGCCGCACAACCAAAAACGGTGTCCCCTGGGTTGCAGTCATCACTGCCTGGCTTTTCGGCCCACTAGCATATTTGAGTATGTCTCATCCCTGGTGGTTCTGTTGCTTTCACGTTGACTAACTAAAACTAGGTCTTGGTACTGGCGGTGCCGCCCAAGCTTTCTCTTGGCTTCTGAATCTCAGCACAGTAGCAGGCCTCATCGCATGGGCAACTCTCTGCTTTTGCTACATCCGCTTTTACCGTGCTCTCAAGGTCCAAGGCATCAGCCGTGACACACTTCCATGGAAGGCACCTTGGATGCCTTACACAGCCTGGTTTGGTGGCATTGGATCCATCGTCATTACTCTCGTGGCTGGATTCCCTGTTTTCCTCAAGGGTAACTGGTCTACTGCAGACTTTGTTGCCTCTTATGTTGGCATTCCTATCTTCATTGTGCCCATTATTGGTTGGAAGCTTGTATACCGCACCAAGGTGAGTTCTTAAACACACATGTACACCAGTTACCGAAACTTTTAGATCCTTTACTAACAATTTCATCTTATAGTTTGCACGAGCCAAAGATATTGATGTCTGGTCTGGACGTCTACCTGAAAGTGGCGTGACAGGCCAAGAGTCTGAAAAGCATGCCGTGTAACTCATAAAACTTGCGGGTTAAAGATCCATAATTTGTGCGTTTTACAGCAAAGTGTAATTTGAAGGGTCTTAAACGAGACCAAAAATTAGATACAAATCAATCTATTCTTGACTGCACGTTCATCGTTCGTGGCGCAAAGCCATACAGCTACGGCCCTGCCCGTGGCGTCTCCTCGCTCATATTCACAATACTGGTGGCGCGGGAAAGCCCGGCAGAGTTCCAGTGGCTGATAAACCAAACATTCTCATCTGTCCATTATTCTCATCCAATCTTACTTATGCGGATTGCTAAAAGATAAGAAAGATATTGTAGTTACGTTTTGGTGTTGAAGTCCAACGGATTGTTCACCTTGAATTGCATGCGGTATACCTACCCCATAGCCGTAGAGAACTTATGGAAGGATTCAGAGACTAACTTAAATAAATTGGTTTACACAAGAGTGCAATAGTCTGCATTCGGCATCAAAGTATATTCATACCTATCAGCCATTACCCAATCCAAGAATCGTCTCCTCTGCGAACAGTCTTTATTCAATCGTAATGGCAGTAGTCTTGACCTGGAGGTACTCCATGATACCTTGGTATCCCGATTCCAGACCATTACCACTCTGCTTGAAGCCACCAAATGTGGCAAGCGGAATGGCCCACATCGCTCCATTGACACCGATAGAACCGGCTTCAAGCTCATGAGAAAGCCTCAAAGCTCGAGAGATGGATTCGGTCCAGATGTACCCTTCCAGTGCGTTTAGTCGACGATTACTTCAGAATATGAGTATAGGTAGTACTCACCAGCAAGTCCATACTCCGTATCATTGGCCATGCGAAGAGCTTCTTCCTCCGTATCGAAGGTCAATACAGTCAAGACTGGTCCAAAGATTTCTTCGCGCAGAATTCTGGCATCTGGCTGGGGATCAGTGAAAATGGTCGGGGCAATGAAGTAGCCCTCGTCGCCAACACGATGTCCGCCAGTTGCAAGCTGAGCTTGGTTCTTTCCAGACTCAATAAAAGTCATAACTCGATCGAATTGGATCTTATCCGCCACGGGACCCATGAAGGTTGATACATCCTTGGTGTTGGCCCCCAAGGAAGAAGTCACTTCAGCATACCGTGCTTTGAGGGATTCAAGGAATGACGCCGCCACGTCTCGCTGTACGTAAACCCTACTACCTGCAGCACAAACTTGGGCGGAGTTGAAAAGAAAAAAGGTAGTACAGCTAAGGACATGTCAGCCTGTACATCATCGATAAAGCTGAGGTAAAGTGAGTCAACTTACAACTCAACCGCCTTTTCGATATTGGCATCGTTGAACACCAGGACAGGAGACTTCCCGCCAAGCTCAAGGGTAACCTTTTTGAGGTTCGACTTGAGAGCCATTTCCTGAATCTTTCTTCCCGTGAAAGCAGACCCAGTGAAAGAGATCATACGGATTCTCATATGCGATGCCAATAGGGATCCGGTCTCTCCTCCACCGTTGAGTAGATTAATGACACCCGGTGGAAACCCAGCCCTCTTGATGAGATGTCCAATTTGGAGTATGCCCAAAGGAGACTTCTCAGACATCTTGTAGACAACCTGTATTCTGTTAGATCTGACCAGGACTGGGATTATGAGATATGTACCGTGTTTCCTGCAGCGACAGCAGGAGCTGTCTTCAAACCAAATTGTCTGTGTTTCTAGTAAGAGTAATGTTCCGAACAACTCATTGCTAAAGACTTGACATGACTTACACAGCAGATCCGTTCCACGCACTGATTCCGGCAACAACACCAAACGGATGATGGCTAACAATCTTGTAGACGCCATCGTCAGCAGGTAGCTGCTCGCCTCGGATCTTATCAGTCCATCCAGCGTAGTCTGAATAATTGTTTTTAGCCCAATTGATAATATTTTGTCAAGCCTAGAATGTTATCTTACAGCGGAAGAGTGAGATCAGCATGTCTGTGACACGGAGGGCAAGACTGATGGGTTGACCTATGGCGAGCGTTTCAAGCTCAGCCAGCTCCTTTGCTTTGGCCTCGACTAGATCGGCGAGTTTAAGCATGCATTCGGCTCTTTGAACAGCTGTAAACTTCCGCCATGGGCCAGTAGTAAATGCAGCCTGGGCTGCATCTACAGCTTTGTCAACGTCGTCTTGACCGGCGACATGGACATCAGATGAGATCAAGGTGCCGTTGGCGGGATCGCAGACGGTGAGTCTCTTGTTACTCTTGGCGTCGACATGCTTGATATTTAGAGTCAGCAGCAGTTACATGGCTGTACGGCGCCAGAAACATGTGCGGCTCACCTCGTTGTTGATAAAGAGCTGGGTTTCGAAGGTAGTCATGTTGGCGAATTGCATGTAATTGAAGATGATATGTTTGGAGTGTTGTTGGAAGATGGGTGGTCAAACGAGGATATTTATCCTATTGCAAAAGTCCGATCCTTGACAAAAAGGAACTGGTAAACTTGTCCGACTTTTTCCTTGGGATCAGTTTTGTATGTATGTCGGACTTTACTTGTGGACGTGGTGGTGAGTGGAGATTTGATCAAGTCCGCCATATCGGACTGTATACATAAACTTCGCGCTCATTCCTCCGTTCAGCCCCCAAGTCTGGTTTGACAGGCGGGATGAACCAAACTCCTACAAATACAACTCTGGAAAATCGGCTTATTTTAGAAACTTCATTTTGAGAACGAGTATCAGTATTTCGCTCATACTAAACAAATTCAAGGACACGTTGATAACAACGGGAGCCAAAGACCATCACGGCAGCTGCTAGTCACCCATTATGGTAGTGTTTAGATAGAAACTTCATTACAATGTAAGTTTGCCGTAGTTTTAGCTATTTGGGCCGTCCAATCCGCGGTTTGATGCAGGGGTACTTCTCGCAGAGACAAGATCTGCTGTCTCATCTACACCCAAATAACTGCGCATGTCGTCAGCATCACAGTCACACCAGAAGAAACACCTGGCTTACGCGCTCAAGAGTATTTCGGCAAACTCATCTACATCCTCTCCTCTACCATTCTCAAGAAAACTCGCAAGGCAGTAGTTGCTGATCACAAATCGAGGCTTGTCTTTCCACATGCGCTCGAAATCACTGGCTGAAGCGGCTTCCCACAGGTGATGAGATAATGTCCAGCGATGAATATAAGCCCATGCACCAGGATCTTCTGCTGTTAGTTAGTAAAAGCTGACCTTGCATTAATAGAAGTGGCAACGAAAAGACTGACCGGCTCCATTTATGTCATTCATCACTTGATATATGGTGATGAACGTATATCCCAGCACAATTGTTCTCCGTACCGATTCAGCAAAAATCCATTGCTAAGAGATGATTTGTTGTCAGAATAGCCATCATGTCGAGTCTTGGGAATACTCACATGCCACTTGGGTGCCGTTGTCTTTATAAAAACGTTTGGTTCTGTCACACTTTCTAAATTATCGCGAACCTTGCATAAATCATCTAACCACTTCGCTAACAAGAGAGAGTCCTTCTCGCTTCGAGATCGCAAAATAATGTCGCCATCCAATAGTCTCATGATCTGGTATATGAAGAGTGCCTGGGTGCGAGCAAGAATATGGATCGGTGTCACTTCTGCACGATATACTTCGGAGTTGATAAGATCAAGGGCACGCTCATGTAAAGCTTGCATAACCATCGGCATATTGTTCTTGTTTCGGTTTGCGTAAAAGGTGGCTGTCATAAAGCTCATCAAAATGCAAGACGGGGTCTGGTCTCTGTAAAGATATGGATGCAGGAACGGTGTTTTGTTGCGAGTGGCGATGTCACTGATGAAGCCCTTAAAACGCTTGACTAGGTAATGTAGTGGCTTCTTGGGGTCGTATGAGTGCCATGACTGAACATTGTGCTGGTAATGGTGGTTAATAACATCCTCTTGAATACTTGTCAGGTGTCAAGATATCATAGACAGTTATAGTGCTTACACAAAATGGAGCCATTGCCCTGTAGGCTGCCAGACATTCCTCGTCCACGGGGGTTGAGACCTCTGTCGCAAAGCTGCTGCGTCTCGATGTGGCATGGTACTCTTGTGCCTCTGAACCATTGTTGATGACCATTTGGGGATCGATTGGCAAATCTTCATCGTCACCCACTGCCGCCGTAATGCCATGGTTGGTATTTCCAATATTGACGGAAGCACTTAGTAGATCTTGCAGTGGTAGATCTATGGGCAGATCCCCTAAAATGTCATAGTCTAGGGTCATACCAGGAGCAAATGAAGTGTAATCGGAGCTGCCCAGACCTGGCTGCTCCGCTGAAGGATCCTGTGACGGATGTTGACTAGGGGACCGTCTAGCCCTTTTGGCCTTGATTTTGCCATAATTACAATGCAGATGTTTCTCTTCACACCTGGAGCAGATGGGCGTGCGTCGATCGCATCGTCTTTTGACTCGAACGCAGCTGTCACAATTCTTCTGTCTCGACGCTGTGAATTCAGGTGAAGTCAAAGCAGTCGGCATTGCATCCAAGGTTAGCGGCTGTGTAGTGAGTTGGGACTGTATCTGGCGGAGATGTTGGTTGTGGACTTTGAGAATGATATGGCCACTAACTACCCCGCAAACTCGTGGACTTGAATGCCTCCAAATTCCACGTGGGGAAGAAGTGGCGAAAATGCCAAGTACTGAAAGTCCACCAAAGTCCGCTGAAGTCCGCTTGCTTTCCAAAATAACATTACAGGTAAAATAAAGCATATGGATTAATTAGTCAGCTGAGAAACTACATTAGTAATCAGAAGAAGAAGTTAAAATCTATTGGAATAATCCTTAGCCACAACAGACCATATCCCTTTAAGTAGTACAACCCTCCGTGGATATCACACGCGGGGTCTAAGCTAATTAGAATAAAAAAAACAAAAAATACTTTATTTCCCTAGTAAATTTATATATAATAGCAATCCTAGTAGTTCTAACTATTATAAATAATAACCTTATAAATAATATAGCCCTATATAATCTAACCCCTTAATTTATAATACTTACTATTAGTATTCCTTATAATCAGTTATAAATAACCTCCTTCTTTAGCCTTTCTTCTCTTTAATAACTAAACTTACCCTTACTTAAAGCCCTAATAGACTAAGTAATTAGATTTAATATACTTATTAATAT
>JAPERM010000137.1:0-55355 GCA_030411635.1 Fusarium sp. MBC 119
ATAGTATTATATTAATTCTAAGATTATTTTAAAATTTATTAAAAGTTATTATAGAACAGAAGAGTTTTGCCTTTACTCTGATTTTTCTTGACCTCCGAGGGTGAGGTCACGATGGGTACGGTAGCATCAACATTACCAGTGCCGCGGGATAAGCGCCAGAAAGTTCTAGCCAAGCTGCCATTCTCTAGCTCCAAACAACTTCATCCACATGGCATCGGCATAACCGTACAATATCGATGTCATTAGATCACTATGACCCTGGTCACTGATTTTCATGACCCACGCACCATAAAGAGCATGCAGCTTTCTTGATCTTTTTCATGCTATTTGGCGTTTCCTGCCAACTGAGTTAACCTAAAGTTGGGGTTAAGGAGAGCCTCACTTGACCAAGCCCAACATATGATGCGTCATGTTTGCAGCTTCTTCCATGCTTGTTATCTTGTCTCCCTTGACTTGTGTCCACTATCCTTTGGCTTGTTGTCTATCACAAACCCAATCTAAAGTGGAAACCAAAGCGGCCCTCGCCGCCAGATACCCCGAAGCGCCCTATCCTCACAAATATTCACCGAGTCTTGCCGGCATCGGCGTTATACATCATCCCTGCGTCTCTCACTGTCGATCTCACCAACTGCCTGCATATTCAATTATGGATTTACCAAAAATATGTATTGGAATTTGACAACCTGGTTCATGGATCGAAAATCTCCGACCTTGTATTTGTGGACAACTAACCATGCATGCCCAAAGCCTTTTTGGTACCTAAATAGATGATTCCACTTTAAAGGAGCAAAGCAACGTTGCAACGTACTTTCTTCAACCCTGAATAATCTTGTAGAAGGCTTTCTCGACTAGTTTCTTATCTAATTCACGAAACCCTTCTGCTCCAGTTATTGACCCTGGAAGGGTGGATAGGGGTTTACTGTTGTGAGTCTACCAACCTTGATTTCCAGCAAAGAACTCGATTTACAAGCACGGTAAATCTTTGAGAGGAGAACAAAACTTACTAAATCTCCCAAGAAGGTCCAAAAACATCTGATCCGAATGACCTGAGGTTGGATCATTAAGGGTTGAGCTGGACTATCCAGAACTCAAAGCCACATTGATCTCGGCTTGGAGTTTATAATAATAGAGTTCGTGCATTGGACAAAACTTGTCTACATATATATGTTCTATGACGTCTGATTCTGATCGAGAAAGAAGTTCTTTATTTGGTCGTTCCATTTATAGTCGGGTCGGTACTTGGGAGTTCAGGAAAGTCATGATGTCTTATGAGAATTATTGTTACCAATCATGCTACTTGAAACCCCAATCAACCGTTACTCACAAGCTCCGAAAGCCTAAAGTATCTTTGAGGCTGCCTTAGTTCACTCTCAAATTTCAAAGAAGTCATCGCTAAGGTACTCCATCTCCTTCGACCGCATAACTGTCATACTGTCAAATGCCAACATCGCAGTCTTGAATTGTATGTAGCCTCTCATCGCTCGTCCTACTTGAGAGTCATTATTATGTTAGCCCAAGGACTTCAGAATAACTAGCTCAGATCGACCAAAAAGCCTGTAGCTGTGGTAAAATTTGGACCAACCCTCGATCTGACTTCTGAGCTCAACAACTGCAGAATTCGGGCATAGAGGCCATAAATCTTACGCACATAAGTTTACTAGGGAGTGCAAATCATGCATCAGAATTGTTTCACTAATCCGTTGTGTATGCCTTTCCAACCGACCTCTGTGAAGAATCATACTTTCAAGCGGTGGAGTCCAAACTGAGCTTCAGGCAAATGTAATACAACAATAGATGTGTATGAAGAAGGAGATACCGAGTTCTGAGATCGATTGTAAGCCAGAGAGAAGACTTTGCTACTCCGAATGAAGGCCTGGGAAGGGAAAAGAGGGTCGGTGTACATGACTCAGGAATAGAAATATGTGAGAACTACTATTTCGTGATTAGCTTTGAACATCCAATACGTTTGAGAAGCCTTCCAGGGTAACGCGAATCAAACATAGCATTCGGGATATAGAAATTCCCAAGTCTAAAGTGTTGGAAGTAAGTATGGGACAACGATCCAATCTTGTTTAGTGAACTGCGAGAAGCGCCAGGAGCTGTCTCTTCATCTTGGTGTGATGGCTGTCAGGGTGGGCGTGTTACACGGTTTATGCCCAAGGGAGCTTAACCTCTTGTGATTGTTTCGAAGTCGTCCACTGAAAGAAAAGTTGTGTTCTAGCACGAGTCTGCTTATTTCGAGGTTAAAGCGAATCGAGTAGGGTAATGTTGAATAAGGGGCTCCGAGGAACAGGTATGGTAGAACTTGGAAAAATAGGGGTCAGCAGATGGTTCTAATTTAGGGTCAACATCATACTCCTGTAAGTTTCCTGATGCAATAGGACTGGGGAAGAGTGTTGTAGAAATGTACGTAAGAAGGCCTTTCGCTTTTTGGTCGAAGGTGATGTGAGCAACGGGGGGGAGGGGTTCCTGTTACTGGCTGTCAGTCCCTTTTCCGCAGGACTAGCAAAACTTCCACGTCGCCGTTAGCCTCGGCCCCGATCCCGCTGTTACTTACCATTATATATCTGGTTCATGACAATACTGTCCAGAATCGAAGGATTGGTTGTCAGACTGGTATATTTCTTGGTTCTAGCCGCCGGTTGTGAAGCGTGAGCATGAACTATCGTAATTAGCTTTTTCTTTTCGCATTATAGGTTGTACGGGATGAAGTTATGGCACCGATTTTACTACCAGGATAAGCTTGTCCAGTAAAACTTTTCAGAGTAACCTATAGCAAGTTAGAGAGGAATGTCCAAAGTAGTATAGGGCTTTTCACTCCCATGCTGCCTTTGTAAATCTCTTTCGATCGGAGTACAGAGGCGAAGGGAAGAAAAGGGGCTCGCCTGAATGACTCACGTTTTGGTTGCCAGGTCGTTCGTTATATCTCCTCCTGTTGATTTATAAGCTTTCCAGACAAGTCTTGTCATCATTTCCAAGAAGAAGTTCGACATGTTTTCGAGCTCTTCTAAAAGCTGTAGTATGTTGTGGCCATTCCATTGGCTAGCGTCGCTTCTCGTCACAAAATGCAAGACATGCCATAAGTTGAGGATTAAGTTGATAGTAGTGTAGGATAGTAACCAGTCGCTTAGGTGTACGGTATCGACCTAATCGGTCTTCTGTGGGCTATTTAGGAAGAGTATGAGACTTGTATTGGGTCTGCTACTTCGGAAACCAAAGGCGTATGAACTTCTAGCATGAATGATTAGCCACGATAGAATATAAATCCAATGGTCGATGCAACGGCAAACAGAAACACGGTATTTGAAGCGTATGTAATGGGATTCACTTCCTCGACGAGTGCCATACCCTGACTTGTGTGGATGAAAGGGATTTTGAAAATCATGCTAATTGGGACTTTCAAAAACCTTCTCTGAACTTCAATACAGGTTCCGGTCGATTCCAGCTGATACAGTCAAGCTGAAGGCTAGATAGTTCTAAGGCCCAGGCCAACAAGATCGATGATATTCCCTCAACCCCTGAACTGCTAGTCACACAATCCTGGCCGTGTTGTTAACCAATAGTTGTTGTCTTCGAGCCCCAGTGGCTCGTTACATCTTCAAAATACTGGAGAAGATGGCTGGAAACAAATTTGTGTAGTTTTGCGCCTGGAGGCTTGGAACTTGAAAGATTTCCCCTAGCTCTAGAAGCGCTTCCAGGCGGATTATCGTACTCTTTCGTGGTATTGGTTGCAGGGAATGTGTTCCTCGACTTTTCAGGGGGGCCTTGTAACGCAGATTGGTGCGGACTTTCTTATCATTGGAAAACTAGAGATATTGGAGTTCTGAGAGGCGGGAAACTAATCAAAGTACTACTGTCAGCCAGAATGCCCATTAAGCGATGAGGAAGTGACGATCCTCAACTCCACAGCTCGACAAGGAGAAACTGAGGTCGAAGTAAGATCTGCAATGGTTTATTCAGCCCTGAAACCATGAGTCCGTGAACTGAAGACTGATGAGGTATTGAACCCAATACCAAATTAAGCTGCAAAGATGTTGAGTAACGTCCAGATTACTAGATGTGATCCGTCGAACATTTTCTGAAGACCAAGAAGTCGAAGGAGCCTATCCTGCTGCACGAATCGGTTAGTTAGTGACTTGGTACGCTTCAAGAAGGCTGTCGACATACAGGAAAGTCCGCGAAGGCCACGTAATAGAGCTTGGTGAGCCGCTTGCATCTGTAATGGCGCAAGCAGCCGTATTGGTTTTGTTGAATCGCGTCCTACTGCTATGCAGTACACCGACACGACTTGGTTAAATCGCTATGTGGTCTTGACCACTGTCATGAGCCATGAAGTCAGAAGCGCTCTCAGAAGGGCCTGCGATGCCGTGCGATAATCAAACCTCGCCGCTCATGAGGGACTTGGTCTTCTTGAAGGCAGTGGATGTGCGAGTATCACTCGAACCTCCGTGGATCTTCGCTCACTCCAGGATCCATCACGGTCTTTGGGACGTGAATATAGTCATCTCGGACAGATGATGCGAGTTTGGAAGATGGATGCTTTACGGTCGGCAGTCGGTCCTTTGGATGGCCTATGGGATCTGCCATCGGTATCTGTATTTGATTTCTCTAGTCCAAAACCTTCAAGAGGCACCTACCATCATAAACAATCAGCCAAGAATAGCGTCAGAGATGGATAATGGTGGAAAGTAGCTGCACAAGATACCTACCTCGTCATGTTGGTGCAGTGTAACGTCAAAGTGGATGGGCATGTCGTCTTGTCGAATATTTCCCAAGTTCGCCCGGGAGGCTGACGACCAATTTATGATGGTTGAATGGGGGATGATAATAGTCCCTAAAGGGATACTGAAGTGGGCAGGATGCGTGGGATTCGTCCTCATGATGAAGCCAGGGCGGTGGAAATTCGGTAGGCACTGTGAAATGGGAAAATTGCTGAGATGGGTCTAGCAACCATCCCTGAGAGAACCGACAGAATATTTTACACGGGCAATGCAAGCGTCACAGTCATGGGTTGGTAGTAATACAGAAAAGCAAATACCGATCCTACAAAGAATAGTCGACAAGTGTTTGGTGTTTGCAAACTGGCTATCATTTTGTCTCCCCTTGATTCTTTGATCCCCTCTTGTTCAACGCGGCCGCTGTTTGGGCATCCAAACGCGTTGGTATGGGTTGCTAGGACCCAATGATCATACTGGTAGAGACGCCTTCAAGGGGCTGGCATTTTTCTATCACAGTTGATACTGGCCTGTATGCGTGAACTTGCCGCACCTATATGTGTCGCTGCGGGTTCCTATCATAAGGCAGCCACTACAAACCCTAATGGCTCACAATGCATAGAGACGTGGTACAGTTAAGGCTCCCCTATATGTGTGAAGTTGCTGCACCTATCTGCGTCTTTATAGAAGACTATCATAAAGGCGATCAACGCCACGTTTGCTATACAATGATATAAAAACACATCAATGACAATAAAATAAATCACTATAGTACTCACGAACACATTATTGTAGCTTGCATCGCTTATAATGTCTCTTTAAAAGGCGCTGGGTACCTTATCGTTCGCAGTTACAGTAGGCGTAACCCGTCTTGTTTCTGCCGCATTTTTTTCCACCCCTAAATATTTTGTTTCATCTTCATGTTGCCCACTACCCCTACTCCTCTTCGTTCTGCCTCCGCTTTCTTCATCCTCTACCCTCCCTCCCACCACAACACCAACCTTCCACCAAACTTCCTACTCTACCCTCATCCTTCCTTGAACATCGTCAAGAATCAAACCATCGTTCATCTTTGCAAAGCTTTTCTTTCAGATCGAAGCTACTCTAGAGAAGACTTGTCTTCCTTCTCGAGAGAGGCCCTCGCGCGTTGGGCTTCTGTTCCTGCTCACTTCGTTCTTCGTGTCTTCCTACACTAGGATCGTCAGCTTCATATTCTCTACTTACTGCTACGGCTCTCAGGTCACGACAACTACGTCGTAGTCGCGTCTCTAGAAGTTCATCGCGTTCTCGTGGTCATCAGACAACTCACGGGCGCGCTTCTAGCTTCCAAGATCACTCCAAAACACCACAAAGAAACACATCGTCGAGGTAAATCATTTCTTCCTTCCATCTCTCTCATCGCCTTTTCTTCTTCTCCTTACTCTCCGTATTTCTCACTTTGAAGCTAACTTGACGTTGCTGCTGCTCGCCAGACACGCTTCACCTCTTCTGACGCCATCACGATGTCGTCTCCTCCTGGGTTTCGCCGCCCTCACGATGCTGCGACACAGAAGCATCAGCTTCGAAATGCCTTCTCGGCGCTCGAGATCCACTACACTGGTAGTGATGACTCGGAGAATGAAGGTTCTCCCAAAGGCAAGTGTTTAGATTTTCCTTCTTCTCTCCGTCTCCTCTTCGTGGCCCAGTTAGGCACTCTGCAGCCTTTCGCGGGCGCGCATCGTGTGTTTTTCTAAGGCGGTTTCTATTTGAAGTCTGCTTGGTCTCCTTTAAGCCTCACCTTAGAGTGATAACAAGAGGGTGTTGTTCTAATACATCGTCTGTTTTCCTTTGTTGCGTGGTTGCCTGCGCTAGAGTACACCCCCTATCCGTGTCGTCGCGCCGGAAATGTTATCCGGGGACCTGGCTGCTAGCTTTCGTTTACTATCTTACATGCCGAGACTAGATATATGAGAAAGAAGCTAACATGACCTAGTTGAATGCCCTCGTCCTCTTTCGACGGCCAAGAGGTAATTTTTGGGTCAAAAACTCTCCTCAGTTGGACTTCGCTAACACAAAGTCGCAGTTTTCCTTCGCTGCCTACCAACTATGATGACGGCGTTCAGCCTCACTGGAGGTTCGTTTCTTGTCATGTTTGATATTGGAGAAATTAACTTATAGTTCTAGACCTCCCGTGCATGAGGCGGACGATGAAGCCGGACAAGCTGTTGTCAAGTCTGGAGAACCCGCTACTCAGGAGACTGTGAAGCAGGAAGAAGAGCCAGAGGGCCAGCTTATGACCAATAAAGAAGCTGTCCAAGCCATCGCCAATCTTCCAAAGGACTTTGACGCTCAGGCAATGTATACTGCCGACGCCTGCATCTTTGTGGCCAAGTGAGTAACTCATCTCTCTGTATGCCGGTCTTTGTGCTAACCCCCCTCTAGCTTACCCCAGAACTATGATGACCTGACCCTACAAGCTGCTATCACCAAAGTCTTCAAAAAGTTCGGCACGGTCTGGGTCAAGATGAAGCGCGACAAAAGGCACATGCCTTTTGCTTTTGTCCAGTACACTGTGAGTTGATCCGCACTTGTTAACCAGCATCAGCTTGATCCTTCGACTAATCTTCTTATCTCAGGAGCGTTCCCAAGCCGACCTCGCTCTGTTTCACGGCAGAGGAGAAGACATTCTCGGTCGTCCTTGCCGCACTAAGAAATGCGGCGGAAACTGTAAGTGTTGCTATAACGGTGTTGATTCCCTGCTAACCGGCTGTAGTGACCTACATCATCTTCCGCAAGAATAACCGTATGGTTCAGCACGATGAAGCCCGAATCATCTTTTCAAAGTATGGCACTATCGCGAAGATTGAGAACGTGGATGTTCAGACCCAAAAACGTCTCCGTCTTCCGCCTTCTCTGATGGTTCACTATGCGATGTTTGACCCCCGACGTGATGTGATCAAAGTAAGTTTAATCGCTGAACACTACCATTGTAGAGTGGTTAACATAGTGCTAGTCTTTTGGCTACTCTGCGGTCTTCATGATCATGACGTACGATCCCAAGGCCGTTCAGGATCGTTCCGACCGCGACCCTAACGACGTCACCTTCATGGAGTTGTACGATAAGGACCGTCGCTCAGCCTTCTTTGGTGGCTTCCCTCCTCATGCCGACGAAGACTTCGTCCATCGCTTGGCTGGCACTTGTGGAGCTATCGTTTCTGTCGACTTGCGATCTAACCCCGATGATGGCGCTGGTTGTAAGTGACTCAAGCTGATTGACTTTGACCTGACAGTTCTAACTAACAATCTCAGATCCGCACATCTATGCATTCGTCGAGTTCGAGCGCTCCAACATGCCTGATGAGGCAGTGCGCCAATACGTAAGTTCCCTACCTTGCCCTATATACTTGCTGCCTGTTAACTTGTGCTTGAAGAACGGCAGAGAGATTGACGGTCACTATCTTCGGGTTGAGCGCAAGCGAACCAAGACCACCGAGCCGCGAATGCGTCCCCTACCCCCTCAGCCCATGCCTATCATCCCACCTCTTCGCCCTCATCGTCGAGTTGGCTCCATGGTCTCTAACCACAGCAACCATCGTCGTGTCATGTCTCACGCGAGTGTTCCACTGTCTCCATTGGCCAGAGCGGAGACACGCTATCTCCAGGAGATTCAGGCTCAATGGGAGTATGAACAGGCCAACCCGCGTCAAGGGCCCATGTCTCCCCGCCGGGCGGCTATCGTTTCTAACCATACTCTGGACGACTATACTCCCGTCCATTCGCCTGAGAAGCTTGCAAACATGGTTCATTTCGCACCTTCCCCAGGTTCTGCCATGTCTCCAGCGGGGTCTTCTCCTACCCACTATCACCAGCCTGTGCCAGTCTCGCATACAAAGCAGTCTTCTCTTCTTGCACCCTCTTTTTCTGCGCGCATGGCGGCTGCAGGACGTCCTATCTCGCTTGCCTTCTCTCATGCTGCAGGAGACGCTGCAGACAGATGCGAGTCGGCCATTGAGAATGGTGAAGACAGAGCCAAGGGACATCGTCGTGCTGCCTCGATGTACATCCAGAGCACCGAGCCCCTCAAGCCTGCCGACAAGGTCGGTGACATTTCTGAGAGTGATGATGACAGCAGCTGGCGCAACAGTGGAAGCTCTCTGGAGGAGGAAGAGTTCAAGGAGAGGAAGGCCAAGAGCAAGGCTCGCCTTCGTCGTTCTCACCTGTCTGAGGAGAACCTCAAACGCAACCTTCTCTGCCAGGAGCGGCTCAAGCGAGCCCACCGTTCTGAAGACAACCTGCGCTTCAAGCGGGGCTCTCTTTCTCATGACAACCTCAAGGGAGGGGGGCAGAGTGAGAAGTCTCACAAGTCCCCAGGTCAAAAGTCTCGCAAGAGCGATGCCACACTGCGCCCACCCGAGGCACAACTTATGGCTGGCCCTTCTTCCCAGCAGTTGGTCTATCAACAGCCTGTGCAGTCCATGTCATACGCCCCCATGGCCCCTCAGTATCCCCCTCCACCTCCCATGGGCTATCCTGAGATGGTCATGCAACCCCAGGCGATGGCTCCTCAGATGGCTCCTCCCGCTCCAGGTGGATTCACTTACATGCCTATGCCTTACCCGCCTCCCCAGGTTCAGTACCGCGAACCCACTCAGGTTCAGTATCATGGCCCTCCCCAAGTCCAGTACCAGGACCCTATAATTCCGTACCATGAGCGTTCCCAGGTTCAGTATCAGGAACCCCCTCGGATGTATGGCGAGCGCCCCCAGGTTCAGTATGGCGAGCGTCCTCCAGTCCAGTATTCGCAGCCACCTCAGCAGATGCAGTACCAAGGACCATCTCGACTGGTTCAGTACCAGGACCCCTATGTCGATATGGCCTACCCCAGCTACGCCACGGTGCGTCGTGGTCGCTTCGAGTCTCCTACCAAGATCCGACAGCGTCTTGAGGCTGAGAGATACCGTCGCTACAATGGCGAATAATGTTAACGGCGACAACCATCGCGCCCATCAAGCATAAAGATTATGCTCACAGCTATGACTTTCTCCTTCTCTGCTCTTTATTCTGCTTTCGACTCACCTTCTGCCGACCAGCTTCACTCTTTCGACAGCTCTTTTTGGGACCTGATTTTACTCTCATCTCGATGATTTCCTTCGACGCTGCTTTCGATTTGCAGGTTTGTATGCTCGCACGTATGTTTGCTCGCGTTGATTTATCTCGGTATCGTTCCTTTAGCCTAGTAGACTAGGCTCGCTATCATCAGTTCTGATTCTCGAACTGATTTCTTTCGGCAATTCCTTCTTTTATTTTCGACAGATTTCCTTTCAATCTCATCTCGGCTCTTTTTGCCTTCCCCCCAGCACACAGTCTTTCTTCTAAGCACTAGAAAGATCATCAACATAACAGATGAGCAGCATGCAAGGCATGCATCTTAGCTCCTACACCCGAGAGACGTTAGGATTTACAAGGAGAAAGCGGCTTGGATGCCCATAGACAGAGCAGATCTTCAACACAACATGGGTTGGTGAGACTGGATTTGCGTTGGGTCCCAGGCTAAGAAAGAGAGACGAGTTGTCTCTTTTCCGGGTATCTCCTTGAGTGTATGAGTTTGTATACGTTCGTTTCTTTTCTTTTCCTTACCATAAAACCCCAGAAAAACACAAAAAAAACTTGAAAAAGGGAGCAATCCCACCAAAGGGATTTATCCCACCAAAACCTCCTCTTGTCCCTGTCCCTCAATGCTTGTGAATAATGATGCGACGATATCCTAAGCCAGCAAAAGGGCCGAAAGTCGCCACATGATATGATGGATATCACGCCTCAGGTAAAGTACCCGGGCTGTCTGTCGGCCGATCAGTCATCGCTAGTTATAATATCCATGACATGGGTAAATTATCAGGCGTTTTATAATGGGTAAAAGTGACCCCCACTCTCGTCAGAGAAAAAGGACGAGCATTCAATGGACGGCCATGGCCTAGACTGTTCGCCAAGCACTCTTTTTACAGCCAATTTGGCGATAAACCGTTACTGGATCGGGTGTAGGAGCTGTTCCAACGCTAACTAATCAGTCCAGCCGGCGCGACTTTTATTGCCTTCAAGTCCCAAATTTTCTCTCTCTTTTCCCTCTCACTCTATTCCAGACAAACGACAATTCTCGAAAGGGGACGATAAGGACACAACTTGCTTCTAAAAGATCGGCAAACAAAAGTCTTACGCAATGGGTTTTCCATCGTTCGCGGCGTCCAACGCCGTCATCTACGTCACTTATGGCGCTTTTCTGTTCGTGATATCGTCTCGTTGATAATCAGGAATTGAGGCTGACAATGAAAACAGAGCCTTGGGAACTGGCATTGCTTGGAAGATGAGACATCAGTCCAAGGCCGATTTCCTTGCAGGCAATGGAACTCAGACTGGTCAGAAATTCTCATATCCGAGATCGGCTCATGGGAGATGGAGACATCGCAGTTAAACTATCTTGACTACAGCTCCCATGGACATCTCACTCTCAGATCTTCACCATCAATGACAGCTAGCTAACCTATCCCAACAGCCATGCCTCTGGCACTTAACTTCATCGCTTCCGGTGAGTAGAGCCAACAGAGCTCTTGCTACGACACTCCGGAGCGGTAGCAAAACACAACGCAATATTACGGCAACAACTTGCGCAGCCAATGAAGCAAAACGGCTGCGAGGACTGGAAAGAACTCCATCCTGAAGCTTCCCGGTCGAGTATGAAAGTCAAATGAACGAGCAGGTTCGTACATTGAAACAAGATCTTCTTCTTCTCCCCCTTGCTCCCCGAGTTGCTCTCAAAACTCTGTTGCTACTAACCTTTCCAGCTCAGTTGAGGATACACAGTTACTCTTCTGAGCTGGACGACACTCGACACCTGCTCCAGAGAGGCAATCTCGGGAGGCGGGGGGAGAGGATGCGGCTCACTACGGGCGCTGAGTTGACGTATCGTGTGGATCCAACCTCGGAGCACATCTATCTTATGATAGTTGTGTCTTCTCTGGGGAGATCCTGGCGTGCGACGACGAAGCTGAGATTGTACCGTAAATACTCGATCAAGTTAATGCTTGCGTGGGAAAAGTGTTGCCGCTCCAAATCCATCCCCTGCCCCCTTGACAACTTGGAATGACAACTGACTCTTGTAGCTCTCGGTTCCGGTATTCTCTTCTCGTATCCCGAGTTGGCCACTATTTCTGGTGTGCAGGGTATGATGGTCTACGCTCTTGCGTCGTCTCTGCCCATGCTCATCTTTGGATACATTGGTCCTATCATTCGACGACGATGCCCTGAGGGTTTCGTCCTGACGGAGTGGACTCGACAGCGATACGGTGTCATCACTATGCTGTATCTGAGCTTCATGTCGCTCGTGACGCTGTTCTTGTACATGGTTTCCGAACTCTCGGCCATTGGACAGGTCATCCAAGCTTTGACTGGTCTTGATCCACTGCCGGTCATGATCGTTCAGTGTGTTGTTACTACCATCTATACCTGTGAGTTTCCCTGTTCTTCTGGGGTCTAAATTATAGTCTAACAGTGACCAGCCCTCGGAGGATTCAGAATCTCATTCATTACCGATATGGTTCAGGGCACCATGGTCATCGGTCTCGTCATCATCGCCGCCATTACCATCGGCGCTAAGACCGAGATCCAAAGACCTTTGATCGACGAGTCCGGTCTCACCAAGTCTAACCTGCTCGGCTGGCAGCTTCTGTACATCCTCCCCGTCGCCGTCTTGACCAACGACTTCTTCCTCGCGTCCTTCTGGCTGCGAACTTTCGCCTCAAAGTCTGACAAGGACCTTCGCATTGGAACTACCATCGCCACGGTCGTCATCCTGTGTGTCCTTACCCTCGTCGGTTCCACTGGTTTGATTGCGGTCTGGTCCGGTGCCTTGTCTAGCGATGATGTCGCCGGTTCTGGTGGTGTGGCCTTCTTCGTGCTCCTCGAGACACTGCCTAGTTGGGTTGTTGGTATCGTCATTGTCATGGTCGTTACCATGAGCACAGCTGCTTTTGACAGCCTTCAGTCTGCCATGGTCTCTTCTGGTTCCAACGATCTCTTCCGAAACAAGCTCAACATCTGGGTCTGCCGTGCCATAGTCGTCCTTATCATCATTCCCGTCATTGCCATCGCCCTCAAGGCCCCCTCCGTCCTTCAGATCTGGCTAATCACCGATCTGATCTCCGCCGCTACCATCCCTGTTTTAGTCATCGGTCTTGTCGACAAGTTCTACTGGTGGCGCGGCTTTGAGGTCGTTGTCGGTGGCCTTGGCGGTATTCTGACTGTCTTCATCTTCGGTTGTGTCTACTACGGCAACGCCCAAGAGGCTGGTGAGCTTCTTCTTGTGCAGAAGGGTCTGTATGGTAATGACTGGAGTGCCTTCGGTGCTTTTGTCGCTGCTCCTGTGGGTAGTCTTCTCTGGGGCTGCGGTGCCTTGGTCCTCCGTCTTACTTGCCAGTTCGTCTATGCCAAGATCCGCGGACATCGCTTCGACGCCATGGACCCTCCTCTGAACCTTCGTCGTCCCAGCCAGGAGGAGGATGTCCCCTCGGATAACCTTATCTCCTCAACTACGGGCAAGTTCTTCTAAAGAAATTTCAAACAGATGCCGTTGGATTCTGTTTCCAATCATCGGAGGTTGGCACACGGTCTAGCTAAGAATATCCGGTGCAATTTGGGTCTCATTTTTGGGACATCTGATATACAAAAGTTATACAGTTTGATCAAGTATTGTTATAATCCATAGAAAGGCTATATTTAGACTTTTCACATGAACATATTCTGACCTAGATTCTGTCCCACGATCTTGGAAAATGATAATGGCCGAAATTGCCTGTGTCTTGCAACCATGATCAAAGCTTTGGATCATCAATGTCTCGACATAGAAACCCTGATATAACCAACCAGTGTCCCTCTATGCCTGGAAACGACAAGGGTGATAAAAATAATTCAGCAGATCCAATCATAGCCGTGATTTTGGTCAGAACATTTGTCTGCCTAATTAGGGACACTTATCTTTACTAACGTCAGACGCCTGTAGACTTACGCCTGACTTACGCCTGACTTAAAAGACGAATCATCCAGAAATTGAATTGGAGAAGTACTCTGTAGTGACGTCCGTTCGCCGGCCTCAATGCTATTCTATAGTACACAGATATGCTCCTCATACAATATACACTCTGATTTTACACGTTTCCTCCTCCTTAACTCACTTCACGCTCTTGATTCAAACAGTTCAACCCCTTTTTGTAGGTTCAGTCCAGCCGGCACGCTTGGCCTGCTCCCTCTGAATCCAATCCTGCTCCTCCTGGTACGCCTCAAGTGTTGTAGCAGGGACAGTTCCCCATAATTGCCAAGTTCCAGACTGATATGTCTTCTCGCTGACCTGCCGTGAGAGCACAACGTACTCAATCTTCTCCTGCACCTTTGTGCTGCCAGGGATCAACTCGCCCGTCTTTTTGCTGTATTTTTGCGCGCGCTGCGTTGAGGCAATCGCAACAACAGCCTGCTCCGTCGAGTTCTCCTTGTCGTGGGGGTTGACATTGTGGATCTGGTGTGCCATCACGCGGGGATAGACGAATGTCTTGTTGAACTTGACCACCTCAAAGGTGACGCGCTCAGTGGGGTTGCGGCGATCGATGGCAGCTGTGAGCTTCTTTGCGAATTGGCCTAGGCATAGGGACTTGATGGTGGCCTTGTCGCCGGCGGCAAAGGCCGAGAGCATCTCGGTGTACATGACCTTTGCGGTGGGCGCAATCTTGCCGCGGCCGATCTTCCATTTGGGTCGGGTCGTCCAGTCGGGCATAGATTTGAGCTTAAACTGGAGGAGAGAGAGGAATTCGATTCCCCATTGTCGAAATCGGAACCAAGAGTAGCGGAATATGTTCGAGCCGGAAGGGTATCGGGAGAAGGGGACGGAGACAAAGGTGCCTATTACGCTGTTAGTCTTTTCTCCCCATACCAAACCCATTCTCAGAATTATAATGCCTCAATTGACACTCTCATAAACCCGAGCATCGGAGAATCCTCCTCTATCTTCACTCACCAGGAAACAGAGGACCGCCACCAGACTTGAAATACTCGTCGTTCGCCCTCTTTTGAATCACAGACATGGAATCAACATCCGTCCTCTTTGCACCCTGACGAGCACTCTTCTCCATCTCTCGCACCATTCGTCCTTTGGAAGGCATCGACATGTAACGACATTGCAACCTCGTCGCCCCGAGTACGCTTTGGCGCAAAACGGCCGGGCGCAGGGCCATTGTCGTGGAAGAAAGAGCAGGCATTGCGAGCCTGTTCACTTTATTAAGTCGCAAGTATCGAGACGTAGGCTGGTATAGAGGGGAACCCGGTGGCTACCGGCGGCGCAGGGTCATTATTCGAGCTCGAGCTGGCTTCGGCGAACCTCGTGCTCGTCCCGCAGAAGAATTTCTTGGGTTCTGGGCCGATTGTGGATTAACTATACCCCGCCAACCGACACACCGGGCTAAGGGTACCAAACAGTGAGGTCATCCGTAGTAAAGAGGTGATTAACACAGCCTAACCAAGTGCAAATTATCAACGCTCCCAAGCGCAGAGCCGCAACTTTACCAAGACATCACAAGCTCGACAGCCTTTCCCACGAACAAAGGCGCAGTTACAACTTTTGGACTGCTTTCTTGCTCAAATCTCATGTTTTTCAACTCCCGGTGAGCCAATTGGGCTCTGCGACAAGGTTTGCGACATCAAAAACCTTCAATTCCCTCTATCAAACCAGCAAATCGCCCATCATGAGGGCCACACAGACACTCCTCTCAAGAAGCTTCTTCGGTCGAAGCATGGACGAGCTCAAGCGACGCACACAAATAGGTATATACATCTAATAATAGGGGGAGATTAAAGCTGACAGCTGCAGCCGTGAGTTTCGAAACCATCAAAGGCGCTACACAACCCAAGCCTCTGTACGATTTCAACACCGCCGATAGCGTCCGCGACTGCATCGTCATGTCCGATAAAGCCATCGGCGGTTTCTCACAAAGTAACTTTGACTTTCAAAAGTCCACCGATCCTAAGACACCCTCCTCATACGCCCGCTTCCACGGCAACATCTCTACTCGCCTCCCCGCCGACCTCCCCAACATCCAACGTACAGGCTTCGCCGGCTTCCGATCTCCTGACCAAAAGCCTTCCATGTTTGGTCGCGCAATGTGGGACATTGATCCCTACCTTTACCTCGCCCTGCGCGTCAAATCAGATGGCCGCAGTTACTTCGTCAACCTACAGACTGAGAGTGTGGAACCTTCGGATCTGCACCAACATCGATTATTCCCAAAACGACCTGGTCAATGGGAGACGGTACTGATCAAATGGAATGACTTCGTCAGAACGAACCACGGTTTTGTGGTGGAACCCCAGACTGAGATGCTGCGACAGAAGGTTCTGACCGTGGGTGTGGGACTGACAGACCGTGTTGAAGGACCGTTTGAGCTCTGTATCGAGAAGGCCTGGGCTACGAATGATGCCAATGAGGCCGAGACAGTTGAGGAACCTCAGTCTGAGACTGTATCAGAAGAAACTACGCTGAGAAATAAGAAGGGCCAAAAGGTGCGATGGTAGAAACTCAAGCACTATGTGACATAGCATCATCGCATATGTATTTATAGTTCTTGATACTCGTGGATAAGAGTGCCCTTGAGGGCTACCTGATGTATCATCCGTCCTCGTACAACTAAAAGGTATAATGAACTCCCATACTTTGCTTCCTTCGATACTCATGTGTTCATCTCAGTCATCGTCAATCATTACCCCCCGAGGCTGAGTGATTCAGCAGTCTTCCGTAGTGATTTGTACGCCGCAGCATAATCTGCTGCTAAGACCAGATCCCCCGATAACTTCCTGATCATGGCCTTCTTTGCCATCATCTGGCATTGCATGTTGATGTCTTCGATACTGGAGTAGTGATCGAAAGACTTTTGTACAGCGGCGAGGGCTTTCGTCATGTATTCCGTCCGCTTGGAGGATTTGGGCTCGCATTTACCAGCAAGCCCCATGTTAGCATCAGCAAGATAACTGTAGAGCTGAGCTGTCAGACTGGCAGTCTCACACTCCAACGAACGTGGTATAACAGCCAGGAGAAGCTGTGAAGCAGCTTCAAACTCGGCCAAAGAGACAAGGATGTTTGATACCGCGCCGATAGCTTGCCAGAGACAAGGAATGAGACGAGCTCCCCATGAAATGCTCGCAGCTCGCAAGGCTGTGGTAAATCCCCTCTGAGGCCGACCGCACTTGTCAAGAAGTGAAGCTTTGAGGAGTAATAGTTTGACTCTGAGAACCACGTCCTTCTTCTCGTCCTGTAGCTGCGACATCATGCTATCAACCTTGGCAAAAGCTGCTTGAAGGTCTCCTCGGCGAGTAAGGTAGTCGATATGTAGAGTATCGACAAGAAAAGCCATGTCGGGTTCAAGGTCGTCCATCTTGGACTGGAGTATTTGGGACAGCAGTTGCTCAGCCCCCTCCAAGTTGTTGTGGTGTAAGTCTCTTTTCAGCTTGATGACGCCACGGTATTTGTGCCAGTATTGACTGGGTTTCCAGGACCTCAATGAATTCTCTTCCAACTCTTCCAGTTTATTTAAAGCATCATCATATCGACCACGCGATGCAAGTAAAAGTGCGAGTCGACAGGTGAGCTTCAGCTCATCGTCAAAGATAGCATGCCGGGCGTGGCATCTCAGAAACACCTCACAAGTTGCTGATGAAATCGTCGAGAGCCCGAGCCTGTCCCACAGAGCTGCAGTGAGGGAAAGATGGGAACCAAACATGTTCTTCATGTTCCTTTCGACGATGATATGCGAGCTCCGAACTATAGACTCCAGTGAAGTAGCCACGCTATCTCCATTGAGTAGTCCAAGTTTTGCTTCGCTGAGAAGTACAGAGCTCCACAGCGTCCACATGCCCGTTTCCTTCGCTTTCACTCGTAGAAACGCCAGGCTTTCCTTCCCGGTACCGAGCATGCTGTTAGATTCTAGGTTCTGGACGAGATCAGGGTGAGCCCGGCCAAAGTGGAAAAGCCAGTTCAAGGCAAAGTTGAGGCAGGTCATATCTCGATTCTCTCGTGCTGTCGACACAGTTTCAAGCATGGCTGCCACCGCTTCTTTGTGACAGCCAAAGTCGGCTTGTAGAACGGCAAGGTTCATCAAGGCATATTGGTAGAACAAACGGTCTCTGTTCTGCATGGTATAGTCAAAGTACCGATGAAGATAGTCGAATGCAGTCGGGTAGTCTCCGGCTCTCCAGGAGTCAAGGAACCTATACACTGTCAGCTGTCATACACACCTCTTGCTTGTCATTTGCATACCTAAGGTAATGTGTGAGGCTGGGGATAAGGTAACTGTCGTTGAGTAGGTCGTGAAACTGATGGCGGATCTCGAGCGGTATTCTGTTGCCGAATTCTGAATGTGTAAGTCACCGTTCTCAGAGAGATGTGAGGACCACCTACTCTGCATCTGCTCGATCTGAAACTCCAGCAGACTCTCAATGTCATCCGTGCTCACAGGAAGTGAGCCATTCTGGTCTCCGGTGAGCATGTCACCGTACGCCACAGAAGCCAGATCCATGACACTCTGATGGTCCCAGTCCTCTTGCTCGCCCACTAACAGGACGTTGTCAAAGCTCAGTCGTCCAAAGCCGGGGATTCTGCGCTTGAGGTAAGGGGCGGTTGGCTGTCGGTATCGGACAAATTGTTTCCAAAGCTCCGTACAGTCGTGAAAGTGTAGACGTTGGTACTCTAATCGTGCTCTGCGTACAAAGGTACCAAAGGGAGAGTTTGCCGAGAGTTTGATGCCTTCGTCCTCTTCCGCGGGTTGGCCCAGTTCGGCCAGCCGCTTCCGCTCCTCCTTGGTTTTGGCCAGCATGCCGGACAGGTTATCGAAGAAGCTGTGCAATGCGTCCAAAGAGTTGATGTCCCAAAGCTTTCCGAGGAACTGGTCCCATAGCCTTCGCCCAGGCATCCCCATCAAAAAGGGATAGCTCCCGAGGAGCTTCTCAAAGTCTTTGATGCTGATGACAAGGCTGACGGTGCGCTCTGCTTTGCTCCATCGTTCAGATTGGTCGGCAGACACTTTTGAGGGAGAATGATCCATGAGATGAGAAGTGACGAAGGATAACACAGGGAGAATCGCATCACTCGGTACAGCCCCTTCAACGTAGAGCTCTACAAGGGCGAGAAGGCCAATCTTGGCCGGGTTGAGATATCGGGCCATCCTTGCGCGCCATCAAATAACCCGATTCAAAGAGTGAGGTTGCAGAGAAGAAGTGAAGTGTGAGGTCAGGTGCGAGCACCGTTTTACTTGGCACCCAAGCGCGCCTGCCCAAATGTTAACGAGGTGAAGCTCTTTCCTGTCCATAGAGATAATCAGCTAGCTACCTTATTGGTCCTTGATCTGTGCCATAAGTCTCAAAAGGCCAAAGGTGAATTCTTGTTTATTGAGGTTATCAACGACCATCCGCGACTATCCCTGTTGAGGCCGGCGCGTCTGCGCGTGGTGTTGTGTTGCTGGTAGTTTGTGGTTTAGCCGGCGCTTCTTCGGAAAATTCCGGCCAAGCTTAGGTATCTGAAGTGGGATGACATATGGTGGGGATGCATCACGACGTCAAAGGGCAGATTCTACGAATGAGATCAGGACATCGTTAACCACCCAGCTGAATATTCCAATCCATTGAGCCATTAGGTAACTTTTCAACATTTTCGTAATAGACAGCAAAAGAGATAATGACAGATGATAGAGCAGAGACTTAGATGAGAAAGAATAAATTTAGACCAGATCACACTGGCTTTAGAAAAGAATAGTAAAAATATTATACAAGATTTAGGAGAAACTTAGAAGAGAATTAATATGAGATTTAGACGAGAACACTGAAGAACTTAGAAGATTTTAGTGAAGTTTTAGAAGAGACTTAGGTAAAATAACGAAGATGTTTAGATGAGAATGGTAAGAACTTAGAATTAGAAGACATCACACAAAACTTAGGAGATATGAGGACACTTAGAGTAGAGCAGATGTCCAGCAGAGGTTTAGTAGGGAGAGATGGTAAAACCTAAGCAGGCATAGAGCGTTGCTCATGCTCTCGAAAGAGACAGCCAGTTCCCCATCACCTGTCACACTCATAGTTCATAGTTCAGCGTTTTAAGAATCAGTCAATTCGAGTCTAGGGAACATGTACGAGGTATCTCCAGTGGGAGTAGTCCAGGGAGGAGTAATCCAGCAATTGTCTAACGCATGACCTGTCAACAGATCATACTTAGGCGACCTTGTCCTTGTTGTGGTAGTTGACCTCGTCGTTCCAGCTGTTCACAGTTAGTATACAGTTCCTATTGGTCGTAAAGCAAGAGAGCATGAGGCTCAATGGCATGAGAGCTGGCGTCCAAGCTTCCGGAAGCTCCCTAGAGCTGGCTGAGCTTCTTCGTCCGGGATGATGTCACAACTTACAAGAGAGTCTGTAAATCGTTAGTGACCTGCAATCAAACCAAGATCTTCGCTTCAGACTTACTTTGTCTCCGTCACCCCACTGGTAGTTCTTGGAACGGATGTTCTGGTAGGGATACTCGGTGCGCTCCTCCAGAGGAGGCATGTGGCTCCAGTGCTCCCAGTGCTCGTTCCAGAGCCAGTAGGCATTGGCACCAGCGGCGATAAGGCAGGGGGCGACGCCGCTTCGACATTGTTAGCCATCGTTCTCCCAATGCATCAACACCATCTCGTCATATCCAACTTCCGATGCTCCGGGCCGATGCCGGGCTCGTAATTCGCTCAAAGGTCGGGTTCGGACGTACTAGAGGGAGATCTTCTTCCAGAGCTCTGTCTATCGTCAGTAATCATATCCAATGGCTCCAATTGACCCAATTCTGCGCCATCGGCTGGTTACTCACCAGTGGTACCGGTAGCGTGCTCCTTGATGTGCTGACGCTCCTTGATGAACTCGTTCTCGGTGGAGGCAAAGCGGCGCTGGAGGGGAGCGCGAAGCTGCGCAGTAGCGCGCGTGGCAGCGCGGGTGAATCGGACGGCGGACATCGTGGACGTTGTTGTTCGCTTTAACGGTTGATGATTCGAAGCAAGTTTGTGATCAGGTCATTCTTGGACGAGCTCGGTTAGAACCGCCAATCAGGGTTGCCTCAATTGTAAGGTACCAACTTTTAACCCGGCCGTTGATCAGAACCACGTGACCTCGTGCAGCAAGCGCGAGCTCAAGCTGCAACACCACGCGGTGGGGCTCCTGCGTCATGAGAAAGATCGCGACCTCTTGGGATCAACCGTGTCATTGACCAAAGGTCACAACTTCGAAATTGACGAGCTTTGCGCTATTGAGTTCTCTCTCACACTCATTCTCAACAACTGCATTATCAGAAGTCACTTTTTCGACCTTCAATTCGCTCTTCTCCACAACCTACCGCCGAGTTTCTTCAATCTTAAACTCATGACCATTAGATCCTTCAATGTCCCGAGATGAGGCGTGAGGCGTCTGTGAGAGTTATTTCTAATCCCATATGACAATTCTCAGTGTGTGAAAATTAAAAGCAACACCTGCAAACATGGCGTTTCGCCTTACCACCTGGAACGGTGAGTTCAGCCGCTTACTCCTTAGCCCTTAGACTAACATTCCCTGCAGTGAACGGCATCAGGTTCGTGATTCACTCTCAAAACCCTAAACTCATCCTAATAATTCGTCATCTTAGGAATCCTTTTGGTTATCAACCTTGGAGAGAAAAGAGGACCTTCCAAGTTAGCTTCTTCATCTCACAACCCTCACCTGACACTCTCAACTCACACCTGCGCAGGCTATGTTTGATATCCTTGAAGCAGACATTGTTGTTATGCAAGAGACAAAGATTCAGCGAAAGGATTTGCGCGATGATATGGTTCTAGTCCCCGGATGGGATGTTTTCTTCAGCTTACCGAAGCACAAGAAAGGTACGGCACCTCCTTTGCTCAGAGGCAGCATCTGACACAGCCTCAGGATATTCTGGCGTCGCCATCTACACACGAAACTCCAAATGTGCTCCTATACGAGCTGAAGAAGGCATCACCGGCATCTTGACACCTCCAAAGTCTACGACCAGTTACCGCGATCTCCCTGGAGACCAGCAGATTGGTGGCTATCCTCGACCTGGCCAACTTGATGGTATTGTGGACGAAGCAACTCTTGATTCCGAAGGCCGCTGCGTTGTTCTCGAGTTTCCCGGCTTCGTGCTCTTCGGAGTCTACAGTCCTGCAAACCGTGACGAATCTCGCGATGAGTTTCGCATCGGCTTCTTCCAAGCACTCGATGTGAGGATACGAAATCTTGTCGCCGCAGGAAAGCAAGTCATCTTGACAGGTGACTTGAACGTCATTCGCTCCCCAACCGACTCTACCAACGTTGCAGAAGCACTGCGCAAAGAGGGGATTGATCTGAGTGACTGGATGAACCTACCTGCGCGACGCATCTTCAACCAACTTATCTTCGAGGGGAGCGTGCTGGGCGAGAAAGACAAAGGCCGTGAAACGCCTGTTCTTTGGGATCTCTGTCGCTGCTTCCACCCTGAGCGAGCAGGCATGAACACCTGTTGGGATACCAAGCGAAACACACGACCTGCGAACAACGGTAGCCGGATCGACTACGTCCTTTGCAGTGATGGCATCAAGAGCTGGTTCAACTTTACGAACATTCAGGAGGGACTGATGGGATCTGATCATTGCCCCGTCTTTGCGACCTTCTCGGACAAGGTGATGGTAGGAGACAAAGAGCATGACTTGGTGGAGATGTTGAACCCTCCTGGCATGTTCCGAGGAGAAAAGCGCCTCCGAGATTGGAGCCCAAAGGATCTGCTTCCTTTGTCTGCAAAGCTGATACCAGAGTTTGACCGACGGCAGAGCATCCGCGACATGTTCACAAAGAAGGGTGCCCCAGCCGTCCCTATACGAGAGTCTACGAACACAGACGCATCTACAGAGCCGTTACGAAATGAGATTAGCAACACTCAAGAGACGTCGGAGAACGTGGACGAAGCTTCGGAGTCACAGACTAGTGTTGCTTCTACGCCGAGGTTAGGTGAGACTACTAACTCAATCAAGCAGTCGGTATCTCAGATGAACACCAAGAGACCTGCGGCGGCCGCCGACATGACAACTCGGCCCCTCAAGAAAACCAAGACCCCAACAAGCGCAAACGACTCCAAGAGCAAAGTGGCGCCGGGCCAACGAACATTACAAGGCTTCTTCAAGCCGAAAGCACCAGCGGCCCAAGCTAGTAAGCCAGACCAAGTGGCGGCAAGCTCGACCCCTTCTCCAACAAAGAAGCCAACAGGGTCAGCAAAGGGATTAGCCAGTCCTCAAAGACTTAAGTCTACCCCGCAAGCTACTCCCACAGATGGGTCACCATCCAGGGTCTCTCAGCGGAGTAGCGACCCCGACTCTTCCGACAGAGTATTCGATCCAATCGAAGCCAAGGAATCTTGGTCCAAACTGCTGGGCAAGAGGGTGGCACCCCGGTGCGAACACAACGAACCATGCATTAGCCTCACCACAAAGAAACCTGGAGTCAATTGCGGTACGTTGTACAGCGGCAGCTGATCCAACTTGCATGTGGCGTGCCCGTTACACAACGCCGCGGTTACAACGTCGGTTGCCGATGCAAGGTCAAATCTTGAAAGCTAATTTTGACGACAGGTCGATCCTTCTACATTTGCCCACGACCGCTGGGACCGTCAGGAGAGAAAGAAAGGAATTCGGAATGGCGCTGTGGTACGTTCATCTGGAGCAGTGATTGGAGTGGCTCATGATTTGGAGTTCTGCACACTGGGAGCGGACATTGCTGGGAGTACGGTACATTCATCTCGAGCTGAGTGGGCAATGGGCTAGAGCTTGGTTTAAATTATCTGTCTAGCAGGATTGTGCTGTACGAACGAGTATTGATTTCACTTTGGGGATAAGGAGGAATTCACCTGGAGATTAGAAAGCAGAGCAGTCGAAATACAACTTGCATGTGTCTACAGCGCGCAAAGCTTAAGTGAGTATCACGATTCAAATGTCAGCCAAGCATGTCACAAGTAGCATCGTAGTCAAACAAGAGTCCAGTAATATCCTCCATTAACTTTCCACCCTGGGGCAACGCAATGCGATGCCGATGCGCTACCTAATTGTTAATTTAGCTACCTAATTACCAGGGTGAAAAGTGTCCCATTAACCATCTGCAATAATAAACACAGTGAGTGGATTGCAGGCCGTGCTACCGCCATCGATGTCCTCCGGTCCAAGTTGCTTCAAGGCTACAAGCTTGATGCTATCAGTCCAGTGGCATCATGCAATACCATCCGGTTGTCAACAGACAGTGATCCGAAGATCAAGCTGCCTGCAGTCCACTGCGGGTATCATAAAATCAACAATGCATTGCTTCCTTTCGTCCATTTCCGAAACTCCGTGTGGCAGGGATCAAATCAAATGCCACTCAGTCTTCCCTTGCAAGTTGTTTTCCTTCACCTGGTCAAAGTTAGTCACTGGTCCTCAGGCTTGGAATCAGCAAACTTACTCCTTGTCGTCAGACGGCCAAGCGCAAGGCCTCAAAAGTGGCTAAGGCTTGTTGAGATGGTAGGAACCAAGGGGATCATGAACTGCTTAGGCGTTGTTCTGCTGAACACCACCAAGAGTAGGGACGTTGAACTGAGCAGTGGCGGTAGAAGCGCCAGTGTGGGGGACAGTGTTGCGGCGCTTCTTGTCGCCAGTGCGACGAGGTCGGTACTGGTAGTCCGGGTACTTCTGGCGATGCTCCTCCTTGAGCTGGTCTGCCTTGAGCTTGTACCGGGTACGGACCTCGCGAGACTCCATGTTCCAGCACTTGCCAAGGACCTGGGCTTGTTGGAAGTTAGCGAAGTTCAAAGACCGGTCACATATTACTTACAAATTTCGTTGTTGGTGATGCCGGGGTTGTTCTGCTTGACCTGCTGGTGACGCTCCTTGCGGTACAGAATGTAGGCGTTAGGAGGTCGTGGGATCTTGGCTCGAGCGGACTTGTCAGGGCGACAGATCCAAACAGCCTCAGGAGCGCCGGTGATGTTGACAATCATTCCACCGTTGGAGGCGAAGTCGCGAGGAAGGCCGATGTAATAACAGCCAGAACCGTTGCCATCGCGAGCATACATGACAGGCTCCTTGTATTCCATCCTGGCAAAAGCATGAGTAAGTATGAATAAGTTGAAGGCATGATAACTCACAGGAACAGGTTGGCAAGACCCGCCTTGGCGCCAGCGTCCATGGCCTGGTAAAGCTCGCCTGGGATGATGACGACGATCTTGCGAGGGTTCTTGCCGTCGGCAGACTTGGGCTTGAGGCAATGGAAGATGCTGTCGATGTGCTCCTTAGTCCACTGGGAGGAAATGCCAGCTGGGATCATGGAGCCCGGGGGCAGCAGAATGAGGTTGCTCATGGTGATGATTGTCGTGACCTGAGCTGGTCCTGCTGGCGTATTCGAGAGATTTGCGAAAGCTTCTTCAGGAAAGGTTGGTTGTGAAAAGAAAAAGGCTAGAAGCTGTGTTGGTGTGCAGAGGGGAAGGAAGAAAAACAAAAGAGCTGCCTTGATGGAAATTTGTAGTAGCGGCGCTCTCGTCAAACGCCTGAACTTCTATTGAACTTCTATTGAACTTCTTATTGAACTTCTTATTGATGCACGCAAGCGGGGCATTTAGGTGGGGCACATATCTTTCTGAGATTCTCCTTGGCTACTCCTCAGTTTTCTTTGTTTGAATCCTGGTCTGTGCGATCCCGCTCCTTTTGGCACCTTGAATAGGCACTGTGTGAGACTGTGGAGCGGGATCTAAGGTCTAGTTACTTGGCATCCATACTACGAGAGTTTAAATTGTACTTTGAGCTAACTTGTTATGTTTCCCCTGATATGAAACCTAGGTGAGTGGGTTTTCTAGGAGTAAGTGTAGCGTTCTTTTTGATTAGACGCTGTATTTTTGGAAGCGTCTGCTTGATATGTTAAAGTCAACTATCTTCCCCATGCCATTCGCCTCCGAAACACTGCAGAAGAACAAGTATATCAAATTGATATGGGAGTTCTTACCAGGACATGATCAATTGATTTTCCCAAGTCCCATAGGCATGCGCGTATCTATCAATACTTCTCTTTTTCTTAAAACATCATAGGTTTATCTCTTGGATTCTATCTAAGGTCTGCAAAAGGATCTCTTTTATTCAGCACGATATTTGATACTTTTTTTGATGACACGGAGCTAATGAGCGTATCGGGATCTTTCTCAGAACTTGAGAATGAGATAGTACTCGATACTTGAGAAGCCAGAATATAAGTCCATAAACGCTTGCCAAACCCATCTTGGCTCTGCCATGAAAGCTGAGGCAAGCGAAGATACTTGGTTATCAGAAAGCCAGTGTCTTAGTCTTCACGCAGAGCCTAATTCGTCGAATTCATCGCTTTCATTGTAAGGTAACCAGAAACAAAATGAGATTCAGTGTTATGAAGAGTTCAAGAGCTCATTATGTCCTGAAAGAACAAAGTAGCATGTTTGAAATGAAACAGGACGGATGACCCAGGAGTGCTATTGTAATAAAATACAAGCACTACATAAAGTTCTGATTCTAGTATGCAGTTCCCCAGCGACCATAAAAGTATGCATAGAAGATATGGCATTCAAATTTTGATCTCCCAGCGGTGTCTACCGAATTTTTAAGAATTAGTCTGTACAGCTCTGAATCTGGCATGTTGTATGCAGTGCCAAGACCTGGCAGCTTTCAGCTTGGCTACCGGCGGAGGGGCCTCCAGCTCAAGTTGGCGTTGTTTACTGCAGTGAATTTTCTAGGCCCCCCCACTGCATAGCTTACCCATTGCCATCACTCGGGCTTCTCTCGATCTTCACCCCTCGCCAAATTTTCTTCTCCAAACTTCTACATCCCCTCTTGCGAGTTGATTTGCATCACCTCTGGGATTTATTTATTTCAAACGTATCGTTCTTCACGCGCTCTGCAATCATGTCCATAGTCGCCGAGGCCGAACGGCTTCTTATTCCTCCAATGCCGTCTAGAGCCACGGACCACGACATCCAAGCTCTCTTGACCGGGCCAGCTTTGGATCACTTGGTGCCTGTTACAGGTGGTCGCTGGGTTCTGGTATCTCGAGCTGAAGACACGATTCTCATTGCCTATGTCTTAGAGGATGGCACCGAATTCATGTCGACCACGGTGCATATGGCCACGAACCCTGACGTTGCAGCAGACCTCTGCTGGCAACACGTTTATGGCTATTCAGCAGGTAAGTGCTCAATCTTCACTATGTCAACTCCGACCGCTGGACTAACATGCGAAACGCGACAGCACCCATGCCAGAGCCTCCTCACGCACAGGGCTCAGGTGCACCCAACGCAGGTGGACAGATGGACTCTTCCTCGCAGGTGTACCATGAGGCACCAAACCCGAACAACACTTTGGGAGCTGGCGCTGTTGTCCATGATGCTGGCGGTGCGCCAGGCTCAGTCAGTGCTGAGCTTCCAGTTTACGATCAGTTTCTTCTCCCTGTTCATGATCAAGGCCAACCCCAAGCCACAAACTATGTTTACGACACACCAGTGGCAGCGCAGCCGGAGCCGCTTCAGAACGTCCAGGAAGCGAACATGGGTGGGAATCATCCTGGAGATCCTCCTGGTACGTCTGTCTTGTGAGCTTGAAGTGAAACCCATGACTCACTCTTTGCTAGTGTTCCAGAACGGAGATGGCCTCACCTTCGGTACCAGCCCAGGGGTCCTTCAGAATGAAAGCCTTGGAGGAGCAGACACCGATCCTCATTGGGGCTCTTTTACTCCGAGCTCTTGATTTCAAGGGCCCGAACGTTTTTTTCTCCCAACAATTATGTCTCTGGAGAGCCTTGAAGCATGTTCTCGAGGGTAGGTCAATCACCAAGTTCTAGGTGGAGTTTCTAACATGAAGCAGCACGATATAATTGAGAGCTGAGCCACCAGTATGCCAGTTAGGGTAGATTTTTTACATGCGGGATATCAACATGTTTCCATCTAATCATGTTGTGTGCACATTGGAGCATACTTGGAGGTTCAACGCGCGACGAGCTTGATAGTTCACTAGCAATAGCGACATGGACATGAATTGAGACCCAGAGTCTCAGAAACTTAAACAGCCTGATTTATTCCCGATTGTATCATTTCGTGTACCACTGAGGAGCTTTCAGTGTCTCTTCTGCCAAACTGTCTTAAATTGCCAGAGCCAACAGAGAGCTCAGTGACCTAGCGATTGAGTACATCCAGAGTTCGTAGCTCACATTACTAACAGGCAAAGTTTTGGAATTCTGTCTCATCACGGCGGTGGTTCAAATCAGAGATCAGAGGATGTCATATCAGTGGATGACCTTTTCAGGGCCTGAAGTGAGGTTGGGATTGTGTTTGCATGGCCCACAACAGCATGGGAGGATGAGGAGGCCGTGGATGGTTGACAGCTAAGCTCATTGGTTACTAGCCGCTTGGCGAGCATCCAGGGCTGAGAACATGGGGTCTATGCACAGTACGAGATCACACAGTCTTTAGATCCAGGTCCAGACGTTCTTGGCGCTATCCCAAAATGAGATATCTGACAGCCTGTCAACGCCTGTGCATCTTGTTCACTCCCTCTACTCTTCAGATCGTGCCAGTTGCCGGCACTGGCGGGCGAAATATTCCACGACAACAATCGTTTCTCCGTTACCGAGCAACCCCGCCATTGAGAGATTCTTCAAACGCTGCGCTATTGAGATATGTTACGAACAATAGCAGCGACTGTCGGTCTAACCTCTTTCGGCAAGGCGGCGATCCCACACAGAATGGAGGTGTGGATCGATCACCACCAACGATCGCAGAACCAGGGACCGGGCTAGCAGGACAGGACAGGGCACACTTCGTGACAGGGCAGCAGGGGAGCGAGACGTGGGGCAGAAGCAAACAACGAACAGCTCAAGATGGACTCCTTTCCATGTGTGTGTGTGTTCGCAAGCCGTGCCAAGATGTATGCGACGCAAACAGCTTGGTCCCAGCCACGTTGGGCAAGCAATTTACCGCCTATCATCAAGCCACTGATTACGAGAAAACATGCCCAACTCATATCACGACGAGGCGTCTCCGCATCACGAATCGCCGCCAAGGATCAATTCCAGTTGCGTCAGAGAAAAATGAATCCAAGAATTCGGAAGAGGCATATATCTCGCTTAGCCACTCCTGTTTCTATCTAGTACAACAACACCATCGACCGGCATCGCCATCCAACAAAACGCACGGGTAGGGACCATCAGTTCGTCCAGATTCCTTGGCACTGTACGGTACGGTACGGGTAGTCCGTCTCTCACTCGCGCCTTTGCTCGCGTCGCGAAGGCAAGGGGGGAGAGCAAACGTCCATGCCATCCATGTAAATTATACGAAACAGCCAACAAGCTTCCGCAAGCCATCAACTCAATCACTTTCCAAGAGGTTGATATGTGTTTGTGTGTGTGTCTCATCTTTCGTCCTCCAGCCTCATTGCAGGGGACCTCATTGGTCGTTCGATGTCTCAAGAGGCTGAAGACGGGGAGGTGGAATGCCTTTCACCTCCGGGACAAATCCGTACGCTTACTCTTCTTGGTATGAGATCTTCCGCATCTCGCCCAGACGATGGCGAGCTGAAGCCAGCGCGTTCTCCAATTGGAGGATCTCGACCTGTTTGTTGGTGGCTTGTCAGTCGTTGATCTTACAGCATGCGCTAATTAAACTTTGCCGGATATAGTAACCGTTATGCCCGCACTGGCCCGGGAATGAGCTGTGAGGGGGGAGGGAGGGTGTGTGATCGAAAAGGATGGCAAACAACGACAAAGAGAGGGCTGCTAAACTTACTTGCTGTTCCATCTCCCGGACCTTGAACTCGTGCGCTCCGAGCTTGGAGTAGTCAACTTGGTCTTCGTCTTGACTGCGCTCCTTGATCAAGCTTTGGACTTGGCGCACCAGCGCTCGACACGCTGCACCCACAGCCTTGCTGGCCTGTTCGAGCTTCTCTTGGTTCTTGGACATGAACCCTGCCTTGACTCTGCTGGCAGCCACGAGCTGCGCCGTCGAGGCAGCCACATCGTTCGAGGCCACGATGAGCTGTTCTGGGCTGTTGCGACCAGAGATGACTCCGTCTGCTGTCTCAATCAGAGTGTTGGTCGACGACGCCACGGCCTTGGCAGCAGAGATGAGACCCTCGGTCCATCGGTTGTTCTTCTTGTAGAATGCTGTTCGCGAAGAAGATCCACGGCCAGCCTGCACGATCTCCTGCTGTGTCACTGTGGCCGCCTGGATCAGTTGCGTAATGGCGTTGGTGATCGCCGTCGCTGCATCCAGGATCGAGTCATGCACCTTGAGCTCATAGGTTGAGTATCCGTCACGAGGCTTGTTCCTGAGCTTAGCCAGGCGTGCAGCAGCGGCTGCGATGGCATCCGCAGCCTTGCTCAGTTCTGAATCGACGAGGTCACCCAAGTCTCCCTTCTTGTTGACAAGCTTGCCAAAGCCTGGGGCGAAAGACTCAACAAGCTTGTTGAGCTTCTGCAGGTTCATCTGAACGTCGTTGTTGCTGTTGATGACCACGTCAGTCTTCTGCAAGGGGTCCATGCCCTCGAGTCGGAAGCTCTGGAGACCTCGGAGGAATTGTACAGCTGACAGAGCAGGCTGACGGGTTCCATTCATGAGTGAATCAGTCTTCTTATCATCCGTAGCTAGACGGGACAGACCCTTGGTGTTGCTGCACACGTCGGCAATAGCACCGGAGAAGACGTTGATTGCCTTGATGAGCTCCGCGTGTGTTGCATTGGGGCCATCCGCAATGAAATTGTTAAAGGATGTAGCAAATTCCATAGCACTGGCTGAGGCTTTCTCAATCTGTGAAAGTACATATGAAGGAGATGCATTCTGGTTACCAGCCTGCATGTTGGAGTCCAGTTCGTAGAGCGCATCGTCCACACGCGCAACGCCCGCCTGAAGAACCGAATCGATAATGTCGTTGATCTTGTCGAGGTTGGACATAATAAGGGCATCAATCTGGCCGTCCAGAGCGTTGTCAGTATCACCCTGGTTCAGCTTGAGCTCGTTGAGCTCAATGAGCGTCTGATCCATGCCCGCCTTGTACACCTCGAGCTCCTCCTCCTTGTCTCGGAGAAGCTGCTCGAGGTCAGAGCTGCCATCTCGGAGGTTCATATGAGCATCCTCCAGCTGTCGCGACTTGTTGCGGAGAGCCTCCTCGAGATCCGCCATCTCTCGGTTGTACTTGGCAAGCATCGTCGAAAGCTCGTTGCCCTTGCTGCGCTCCAGGTTGTCGGCCTTATCCTGGGCCATGCGGAGCTCACGCCTGAGCTTCTCGACTTCATCCTTGCTGCTGCCGCTCGCGCGGTCCTTATCGTGGAGGGCTCGGTCACGCTCACGGATCATGTCGGCCAACTCGAGGTTCTTGGTCTTAATCTCGCGCTCCAGCTTCTCTCGGCGGTCAATGGCCTCCTGAGCACTGGCTGCCTTGAGTTGAACGGCCTTGAATTTCTGGAGGAGGTCGAGATGCTCATGTCGCAGCTGAGAGTAGAGCTTCGCCAGAGCTTCGTACTTTGTCCTCCATGTGTTGACCTGCTCCTGAAGCGCTCGGATCTGGTCGTCCTTGCTGTTCATCTGCTGGCCAAGACTGTTCTGAATGTGCGATAGCTCACCCTCCAAAGCCTTGACACGCTGATCGTATTGCTGGAGCATCAGCTGGTCGCGCTCATACTGAGCACGCGCGTTGAGGTTCTCCCGCTCCAGCTCAGCAAGACGTCCTTGGGTCTGCCATTGGGCCTGTTGCGCCATCAGTGCCTCCTGCTCTCGCTGTTGCTGCTCCATCAGCTGCTGTTGTTGTTGCTCAAACTCGCGCTGTGCTTGAAGCTGTGCCTGCTGCTGGGCAAGGAGCGCTTGCTGTTGCTGTTGCTCAAGAATGCGCTGCTGCTCTTCGTACTCTCGATTTTGGCGATCCAACTCGCTCTTCCAGAACTCGTTCATCTCATCAGGGGCGTCATTCTTGGGCTCAGGTAGAGGGGAGGGCTTTCGCTCAATCTCCTGCTTCGGTCTCGCGGGAAGTGCAGGGGCATCATCGTCTTCGGCCAAGAGATTAGGAGGGTCTTGAGGAAGCTTGGGGATGGTGATAAGGCTGGTGAGGTATCGGAGGTTCGAGCATTCGTAGTAAAACTTGACTAAACGATAATGCTGTGCGTTGTATCGTTCACGAAGAGGTTCAAGAGCCTCGTCGTCGCCGGTTGCTTTAGGGTGTTAGTCCTGAGATCATAAGGAGTGGAGAATGAATCACTGACTGGAGTGCATAGCGCGAAGCATGCTAGTAATGAACTTATAGATTCCGTAACTCTCCTGAACAAGGGGAACAAGCGCCGCAATGCGACATTCGTTGTTTCCCACATTGCGGAAGTGGGAGAAGATCAGCTTTTGGAACTGTTCGATCTTATCTTGCAGCACCATAAGATCGCTAATGGTCTCGTAGCCTTCGTTGGGGTCGTTAATCGCCTTCAAGCTCAGGTACTCTTCGTATTCGAACGTGCCGTTGAACTCGGGGTGTTGATGGTGAAAGGAGAGCTTTGCCAGGAGGTAGTAGACGTATTCGCGGATCAGAGGTCCGTAACCGCGCATACCCTCACCTCCTCCGCCCATGCCGCGATTCAAGCTATCGATCCAGGCGCGGTTCGCCATTGCCTCCTTGAGAGCGCTGGGGTGGCCTTCCTGGAGTACCTTGTGGATCGTAATGAGGGCTTTGAACGTCTGAACTTCGTCGGCGAGGATAGGTTGACTGTTGACACGATCGATCAGCGGAAGTTGTCATGATGGGGGATGTATAAGACATACACCTTGATGCCAGACCAGAAGGCGGCGGAGGACCGGTGGTCCCAAGTATAAACGATACATGCTCGAACATGCTTTCGCTTCGGGGAGATCTCCTCGGCATTTGTAGCTTTCTTGATGTTGATAGCGAGTTCCTGATCGGTTCTGCGCAAGAAGATGGAGTCAGCTTGGTGTAGATGCGGCGCGGCGGTGAATCACTGACTTGGTATGCTCGGTACCGCGCACAGCAGCAGCCATATTTGCAATTGATAGCGGATAAGCTCCGCGATGCTATTATTCGATAAGGGATAAGAATATTTGCGCAAGGAGAGTTTGTCGTGAGCTTCAACGATAGCTGCCAACACAACCCCTGGAAATCACGAGACAATTTCCCCGTCAAGGCCGGTCGCCGCGCAAGCTGAAGAGGCTAATGAGAAGAGGAGGTCCTAGGAGACGAATAGAGGAAGAGTAGGATTCAGGCAGCGACTGCTCTGAAGATCCCACTGTAGGTCAAGAATTCGGGTCGTCGTCAGCCTTGACAAATCTCGGGCGACTCTTGGGCGTGGCTCGTCTTGGCTGCGATTCGATGCCGTAGCCTTCAGTGGCTGGGCCGCAAGAGGGGAGCGTCATACGGGGTACGTATCTTGCATATGTGGGGCCCTGGTGAAGATGAGCTTCCTCAGAGAGTGAGTTGATTCGGTAGCCGGCAGCCAAATTATCCGACTAAGATGATGATGGGAAGTGAATTTTCAAGATGCTGCCATGAAGGATTCGTAACTCAAGATAGCAAGCCCAAGACTTGTAGCAACTATTGCCAGTCTCATAGATAATTCCGAGGGTTTAGGTAAGCCCCAGACAAGGACGATGTACAGTTCAGCCCTTGAATATTTGTTAGTTCGATACTGACCTACTAATTAGAGCTAAGGTATCCATATTCCCCCCTATAATAGCCATTAAAAAATTAAAAATTAGATCAGAGGTAATTTCTTTATCTTTAGAATATAATCTAATTATTCTTATTGCTTTTTATGTTTTATATGGCCTAAAGTTTGATGATATTTATAGTAGACTCCTGCAAGTAAGTACCCCGCTAACAGGCAAACAGGGGGTAATAGTGTACTTCAGGTTATGACCAAAGCTTCAGTGCTGGAGTTAATGTGCAAAGGGTTCTTCCATCAGCATTGAAGGACAGTTCATCACACCTGGAACCACCTACCAAATATGCGGAAGTGAACATGATAAACGGTGACAAATACCAGTTCTGAAATTGTCTATTTTCCAGGGTAACGAGGGGCATATTCAACACGAACACCACAGCAAAACCTCTCACTCACAGAGGACACAAGACAAGCATTGGGGCAAGCGTCAGTTCATTTTTACGCCGAGCCAGCACCGAGCCCGCTACATGTACCAGGCACAGTTCACCAAAGGTATCTTCAAATACAGAGACGAGGCATGCTTCAAACGATGTCTTTTTGGTCTCATTCCTATGGACATCAAAATGCAAGCCCTTGCCATGCAGAGTTCTTTCCCATCCGGACGCAATACCCCAAGTAAAAAGAAGCAAGCACCACCAACCCCCGAAATATCTTTTCCTTTTCTTTTAGATCGTGGTCTCGTAGGGAAGAGGAGTGAGGGTCTGAGGAGGGTTGTCGCCGAGAGAGACTGTTCGGGCGTCACGGGGTCCAGCGGGCTGACGCTTGACCTGGACGACGGTGCCGTTGGCCTTGGCCTCACGCTTGGCCTCGGCGTTGGCCTTGACTCGCTTCAGGAAGTCCTCACGAGATCGGGACTGGCGGATGTGCTCGATTCGGACGTTGATTCGCTTCTCGATGTATCGGTGCTTCACCTGCTTGTAGATGATGACACCAACAGCAGACTTGGTGACGTTGTAGATGACACCAGTCTTACCGTGGTAGACCTTGAAGGGCATACTGAAAGATTGTTAGCCCACCAAGTCCGTTGCGCACAGAATTTCCTCCAAAGCGTCCAAGTTCCGCAATTTCGCGTGTGATTGTCGCATGGTAGTGAGGGCTTTGCTTACCCCTTCTGAACGGCACCGTTTGCGACGATGTCGACGATATCACCAACGCGGTACTGTCGGAGATAGGTGTTCAGGGCAATCATACCCTTCTTGCGGAAGTCCCGGCTGAAGGCATACTAGAAATTCATAATGTCAGTTTCTGCCGTCGTCGTCGAAATTCGCAAATCGATGGTTGAACATACGCGGGTGCCCGCTCTCTTTCCGTAGGAGTGACCCATCTCGAATCGTGATCTGCCGGTCGCGGGAGGGTTGGGGTTAGTAGTCGTGGGTTGGCGAAAGAGATGGTGAAGTCCTTCGCTTTGGTGTTGTGGATTTCTCGAAGGCGGCCTTGTGGGAGCAGTCGCGGCACTTGGGATTTTCCGAACTTTTTTTCTCCCCTCGGTAGGGCAAGGGCGATTGTGGGTGGGGCTTATCGGGTGGCTCCTGCCATTTTTTAGGGTTCTTCTCCAGCTAGCACACGTGATCCGCAGAGCCGCCAAATTTCCCTACGCACATTTCTAAAGATTTAGGAACTTGTGTGAAAGTTCAACTCCCGCCAAACACCCAAGGAGCAAGTCAAGTGAGTACTATCACGAGAAACTTCACCTCGCGCATCAATTAACAAGTCTGCAGGATGCCTCCCCGCGCCCACTCCAAGACCTCTCGTGTCCCCCGGCGACCCTTCGAGTCTGCCCGACTGTCAGTATCACCGGCCACTGAACATGAGCTTGTCTCTGTTTAAGTCGTATGTGAATCAAGACTGACCGATAATAATAGTGACTCCGAGTTGAAGCTCGTTGGCGAGTATGGCCTGCGCAATAAGCGTGAGGTCTGGCGAGTCGGTCTGACTCTGTCCAAGATCCGTCGTGCTGCCCGGTATGTTGAATTTTACCTTCGCACTTTTCTGTGTCAAGTAAAAATCTTCTAACAATTTCTGCAGTCAGCTTCTTACCCTCGACGAGAAGGACCCCAAGCGTCTCTTCGAAGGCAATGCCCTCATTCGACGTCTCGTCCGTGTTGGTGTCCTTGACGAGTCCCGCATGAAGCTGGATTACGTCCTGGCCCTCAAGATCGAGGATTTCCTTGAGCGCCGTCTCCAGACCTGTGTCTGGAAGCTCGGTCTTGCCAAGTCTATCCACCACGCCCGTGTCCTGATCCGCCAGCGTCACATCCGAGTCGGCAAGCAGATCGTCAACGTTCCCTCTTTCATTGTCCGTCTCGACTCCCAGAAGCACATCGACTTCGCTCTAACCTCGCCCTTCGGTGGTGGCCGCCCCGGCCGTGTCCGCAGAAAGAAGGCCGCCGCCGCTGCTGGCGGTGAGGGTGGTGAGGACGAGGAGGACGAGGAGTAAATGCAACCCAAAATGCAAAAACGGTTCTCCCTTGAGTCTAGGGCAATGGGTGATGGAATACCACTCATGGGAAGGGGATTCTCTTCATAGCTTGCGGCGTTGGCCAGAGGATAAAAATGGAATGATTTCGCCGGGTAACGACAACCAAAAAATCACCGGTGTCTCCTCTACTGTGTACATGAATCTCATGGAACATGAATCCAATCACGACAATCCACCTATTGACTTGCCCTTCCTGTGAATGTTTAAATCCTACTTGCACTGTGATTACCAATTCTCATGTATGTGGTGAATGTGTTGTAATCATTACCGTAAATGCTTCGCTATGTCAAGAGCTCGTCCTTACCCAGCATCTTCGCCATTGGGTCATTCGTCGCCGTCCGTTTCCTCCTGTACTCATCCATCTCCTCTTCTGTCACCCCATTCATCATTTCTTCCCTCGTTCGCTTGCGTGGCTTCTCTTCCTCCTTGTCCTTGTTCCCATCCTCCTTGGCTGGTTCTTCGGCTTCTTCCTCTTTGTCTTCGATCAGATTAGCACCAGTCCGTTGACGCTCAGCTGCCTCCCATGCCAGCTTCCCATCGTCTCCAGTACAGTAGCTGTTCTTGATGAACGAGTGACAGCAGGCATAACCCCATTTGAAGTTGGACCACCAGCTGCCCCAGACTGAGGTATGATTGTTGATGAGAACATCTTCGGCATACTTCGATTTGGCCTCCTTCTTAGGTGCGCCCTTGATCAAGCCAGCCTCATCGTACTCAACAAATGTCTCGGACTCGGTCACAGCCATGTTGCGCAAAGCAGCTGGCATGGCCTTCTGGTCTCCACCATATTTATCGAGAAGTAGCTTCTCTCGCTCTGCACGCTTCGCCTCTGCCTCTTCCCTCTCCTTCTTCCGATAGAATTCTCCTGCTGTCGGGTTTGCTTGTAGATGTTGGCTGGTATCACCAGTGTTCTCTTGCGCCTCCCACGCGTATCGCTGGGCGTTCTCGAACGCGCCAGCGTCGCCAGATGATCGCATGAATCCCTCCTCTGCAAAAACATCCGCCGCCTTGTCTGCTGTTGCGCCAGCATCGACCAGTGATCGTGTCTTTGGGTCATATTTGGCAGATTCCAGGTCAAGATTCAGCAAATACTTGGCCGTGTCTTCTCGTATTCGCAGTTGTCGAGTCGCTGTGCTCTGGTGCTTGCTCATGTCGTTCTCTTCAGCGTACTTGTCGCCTTCATCTGCCTCTTCGTCGCCATTTTCACCCTTGGTCGCCTGCTTCCGCAGTTCCTCCATTTGGTTGAACTCGTCCACTACGTTACGATATTCCTTCGCATCATAGCCGTTCCAACGATCGCGTTTGGCGTCCCATCCCATCTTGACGTCCTGAATAACTTCATCGGCCTGAATGTCTCTGCCTGTCCACTTTGCGCCCTTCGCTCGTGGCCGGCTCAAGCAGTCTTTCTTCTTGTGTGTCATTGCGCCGCAGTTTTCGCAAGCGCCTTTCCGATACTTCGTAGCCGCTGGGCCGGCCTTTCTGCCGCGATCGTACCACTGAGACTTCTCGTCTTTCTCTTCGCGACGCTGATGCTTGAGGTAGTCATTGTCGTCGCCTTCTTCGCCAGCATAGAATGGCCGTTTACTAATGAAGGATGGGATGTAGATATTCTCTTCTTTCGAAGCGGCACCAGCACCCGATGGTGGCGGCTTTGGTGGTGGGGGAGGCATAATCGATACTTCTCGATACCGTTTCGATGCTGTTTCGAGACTCTATAAGGTTGAAAGAATAGCAAGATAAGATGAGAGACGCTCGAGGCGAAGAGAAGATAGGCCGGCGGTGATGTCGCAGTTGCAGATCGCGAAAGCTGGGAGTGGAAAGTTGTTTAGATAAGCATCCTTATCGCCACGTGATTGCGCGCGTCTGCTGAACTGTGCTGGCATGGCAAAACGCGTCTAAGCAGGATTACACAAGATCATCACTGTGAATTGAATTGCTCTATTAACGTTTTTTCCCAACTATGGTTAACTCTTTCTCCTTCTAAGAATTATTCTTGAGCCCCTGATGGATCCCAGTTGTGAAGAACATGGACTTGTTCCGGGTCAGACTGAACTGCATCGACCACTATCAAGCGACACCAACGCGATATGACCCTCAGCTTCGCAACGATATCCGGCCTTCTCAAATTTCAAAAGGACCCAAAGTCCCTGTTGTTAGGGTCTTCGGAGCTACTGAAACGGGGCAAAAAGTATGCGCGCACATTCATGGCGCGTTCCCGTACTTGTACGTTGAATATGAGGGAGGCTTGTCTCCCGATGAAGGTTTGTTCCGTCATGTTATCAAGAAACAGGCAGTTGTTGACTCGTTTTAAGTCGGAGCTTATATCTATCGCTTCCATTTGTCCATCGACCACGCTTTGGCAGTTAGCTATCGCAGGGATCAGAAAGGCGACAATGCAAGGTTCGTGGCGAGAATCACCCTTGTCAAAGGCATTCCCTTCTACGGCTTTCACGTGGGATATCGATTCTTCTTGAAGATTTACATGTTCAATCCCATCGTCATGACGAGATTGGTGGATCTTCTTCAGCAAGGTGTTATCATGAAGCACAAGTTCCAGCCATACGAGGCGCATCTTCAGTACCTTCTCCAGTTCATGACAGATTTCAACCTGTATGGCTGCGATTACCTGGACGCATCGAGCACCAGATTTCGGTCTCCTGTTCCTGAACACGACCAGGGCTCGAACTCATCACACTTATGGCACAGTCGGTCTATCCCTGAGGAGCACATTACCGATGAGACTACACTTCCTCGAAGCAGTCACTGCTCAATCGAAGTCGACATATGCGTGCAAGACATCATCAACCGGAAGAGAGTTGAGGAACGGCCACTTCACCATGATTTTACTGAGCGGACCAATCCCCTGCCTGGGGACATGAAGCTTGTTTACAGCATGGCTGGTTTATGGAAAGATGAGACAAAGAGACGCAAACGAAAGATGCAGGGTCCGGATGAAGGCAGTAGCCCATTTCCGCCAGAAGTCCTCGTATCAATGTCAGCCAATCCTCGTGACTCGCAACCGCAGGGCTGGATTCATGAGGAAGAATATCGGACTGAGATTCAAAATCTCATTTCAGCGGAAAAGATTGCTTTCGACGCAGATAAGCTCACATTCGAGACCTTTGCAAAGCCGCACCCCTACGAAGAGCATGTCAGAACTACGTTGGAGTCTGTTGAAGATCTGTTCCCATCAAAACTTGCGCCAGCGTTGGGTTTACCATCAGGTCTAGATCAAGCAGCGCAGGACCTGGCAAGCAGCATTGTCGTTGATGAGCGCAAAGTGCTACAAGTCGGCGAGGCTCATGATGATTTCTTCCCTGATGATTCGGATGAAGAAGCCATCACGACATTGGTAGCAATGGAGAAGGCTGCCGCAAAAGGTTCTCGCGGTTCTACAAACCAATTACCAGAGGAAGACCTAGAACAGATGGCAGCACTCGACTTCGATGAACTCGACGAAAGCTTACTTTGGACGTCGACCGTTGGAGTCTGTCAAAGCGGTCTGGTATCTGGCAAGTTACCTGACATTCCGTTACACAAAGAGTTACTTGATTTTGCGGAAAACGAGGGTTTGATTGGGCGTACAATGAAAGCACTTCCAACGAACTCATCCAGTTCAACACAACTCAAGCGGCCGTTGGACGTCCCACAACTCCAGATGTCTAACAAGAAGCCTAGACTTGACGAGGAGTCGATCATCGATGATAACGAAATGGACTTGGTTCCTGTTCCTTCGACAGATATGAACAAGCCTTCCACACCTTCATTCAGAGGCTCTTCCATTCTCAAAGGACCTTTATCACTCAACAAGAGCGCTGGTTCCGCGTTGAAGGGGGGCTCTGGTTCCAACCAAAAACTAAATTTCCCTACTGTCAAGGATCAGAATGATCCGAACACCAGACTACGACTCAGCCAGATGAGTCAGAAACCCGCTTCCCAACAGACCGATGATGGCCGCCACACCAAACACGTTTCGTTCGATCCCAGCAGCTTTCTTCCTGCTGAAGCAGGCCTGTCTCAGGTTACTTTGTCGTCATCCTTGATCTCATCCGGAGCGTACGAAGATGAAAACGACAGCCAGCAATCCAAGATTCAGCGGGCCATGGGCAGATTCGCCAGTCCACAAGTACACTTGCTTTCGTCACTACCACCCTCTTCGGCTTCTGTGGTTTCTTCCCTGAAAGAACATCTGCTCCCTGATGTCATCTATCAAGATGCATACTACAGCAAGGAGAAGGATGTTCCTGGACGAACACGCGAATATGCTGGGAAAGAGTTTCGACTGGAAGGCAACACTTTACCCTTTCTTCCTGAATTCGATCCGACAGGCACATCGCCAGCCAATTACGGACTCAAACATGAAACTCTTGACAAGACCACAGCAGAACTTCAGTATGAGCGACAAGGGAAGAAGTGCTCGTGGAGAAGCTGGGAGTTTGCAAGTCCGCCGCCCACATATCATGAAGTTGAGAACTGGTGGCATGAGAAGGAGCGCAAAGCGAATGCAGCGGAGGGATCCAAACTACCATCAACTCCCAGACACTGTCACTCTCAAATCGAAGGACCAACGCCAAAGAATAAGCATGGCTTCAAGTACACCCAGGGGAAGAAATCGACAAGCGTGCAGCATGAAGCTTCATACATGAGCACAATGAGCTTAGAGGTTCATGTCAACACCAGAGGGAACTTTGTACCGAACCCTGAGGAAGATGAGGTTCAGTGTGTTTTCTGGGCACTCAAATCAGATGAGACTACCATCGGCAGTCAAGACCCAGCCGGGGGTGTCCAAACGGGAATTTTGCTATTGTCTAATGACACCGAGTTTACCCAGCGTATTCAGCGCCAGACAACCGCCGATGTTATCGAGGAAACCTCCGAATTGGATCTCATGGTCCGGATGGTCGAAATCGTGCGAAACCATGATCCCGACATCTTGACGGGGTATGAGGTTCATGGCAGTTCATGGGGTTATCTGATTGAACGAGCACGTCTGAAGTACGATTACAATCTTTGCGACGAGTTTTCCCGCATGAAAACAGAGTCGCACGGCAGATTTGGTAAAGAGAACGACAGATGGGGATTTAACACTACATCGACGATTCGAGTCACTGGCCGACATATGGTTAATGTCTGGAGGGCGATGCGAGGAGAGCTAAACCTTCTTCAATATACAATGGAGAACGTTGTGTGGCATTTACTGCATCGGCGGATACCACATTATTCTTGGAAATTCCTTACGAACTGGTACAGAAGCGGCAAGCATCGGGAGCTCTGCAGGATGTTAAGATACTACCAGAACCGTACACGCCTCGATATCGAAATTCTCGACGCAAACGAACTGGTTGCCAGAACCAGTGAGCAAGCCCGGCTTCTGGGTGTAGACTTCTTCTCGGTCTTCTCACGAGGTTCGCAGTTCAAGGTGGAGTCGATCATGTTCAGGATCGCCAAGCCAGAGAACTTCCTTCTTGTGTCACCCAGTCGCAAACAAGTTGGTGGCCAGAACGCTCTCGAGTGTCTTCCGCTTGTCATGGAGCCGCAGAGCGCTTTCTACAACAGCCCTCTCCTGGTTCTTGACTTTCAGAGTTTGTATCCGAGTGTCATGATAGCTTACAACTACTGCTATTCCACCTTCTTGGGTCGAATTATCAATTGGAGGGGTATGAACAAGATGGGCTTTACCGAGTACAATCGCCAGCAAGGTATCCTCTCCTTGTTGGAGGACTACATCAACATCGCACCAAACGGGATGATGTATGCAAAGACAGAGATTCGCAAGTCGCTGCTCGCCAAGATGCTTACTGAGATTCTCGAAACTAGAGTCATGGTCAAGAGCGGCATGAAACAAGACAAGGACGACAAAACTCTCCAGCAACTCTTGAACAACCGACAGCTTGCTCTCAAATTACTCGCCAATGTCACCTACGGTTACACTTCAGCATCGTTCTCTGGCCGGATGCCATGCTCTGAGATTGCGGACAGTATTGTGCAGACTGGTAGAGAGACTCTTGAGAGAGCGATCGCTTATATTCACTCGGTCGAGAAATGGGGCGCGGAGGTCGTCTATGGCGATACTGACAGTTTGTTCATCCACTTGAAAGGCCGAACGAAAGATGAGGCATTCGATATCGGCAACGAGATCTCGAAGGCAATCACCGAGATGAACCCTCGACCCATCAAGCTCAAATTTGAGAAGGTCTACCATCCATGCGTTCTTCTCGCCAAGAAACGATACGTCGGCTACAAATACGAGAGCAAAGATCAACTCAAGCCCGAGTTCGACGCCAAGGGAATTGAGACTGTCCGCCGTGATGGTACACCTGCGGAGCAAAAGATCGAGGAGAAGGCTCTTCGCCTACTTTTCGAAACGGCAGATCTCAGCCAAGTCAAGGATTACTTCCAGAAGCAATGTCAGAAGATCATGCGCAACAACGTCTCGGTACAAGACTTTTGCTTCGCCAAAGAGGTTCGTCTGGGCACTTACTCTGACAAAGGTGCTCCGCCTGCGGGAGCCCTCATTAGTACCAAGCGTATGCTTCAAGACGCACGCGCAGAACCACAATATGGCGAGAGAGTCCCCTACGTTGTCATTACCGGTGCTCCGGGAGCGCGACTTATCGACCGATGCGTAGCACCCGAGGAACTTCTCAGTAACCCACACTGGCAGCTCGATGCCGAGTATTACATCTCTAAGAACCTGATTCCTCCTCTCGAACGAATCTTTAACCTTGTGGGTGCAAATGTGCGCCAATGGTACGACGAGATGCCCAAGGTACAGCGCGTGCACCACGCAACTACTCTCGGAAACAAGAAGACGACCCTCGAATCTTATATGAAGTCGACACACTGTCTCGTCTGCGGCGTCAAGTTCTCTCAAGAAGATAACCCCCTTTGTCCGGCATGCCGTACAAACATTCCCTCGTCGCTGCTAGCGCTTCAGACGCGACTCACGACCGAAGAGCGCCGTTTACAAGAGGTACTCTCGCTATGTCGTAGCTGTTCCGGCATTGGACCCGTTGAGGATGTCCAGTGCGACAGCAAGGACTGTCCTGTGTTTTGGACACGCATGAGGCAGGTTAGCAAGACGAAAGGAGAGCAAAATGCAAGCCAGCCTGTGATACAGTTGCTGGTGGAGAACGTGGAAAAGCTATCACTAGATTGGTGAAGATGGGAGGATTGGTTGAATGATTATGTGTTATCTATGAGGCGGTACTGGTGTTTTGTATATGCATTGCGAGGCGTATTGGACATGGAATGGGGTGGCATTCTTGATTGGATCAGCTGCGGGGCCACAGAAATACTGCGATAAGCTACCCTGTAGAAACAAATTATTTTTTCTATTCCCCTTCCCACGTTAATTGAGTCGTCTCAATTCAGATTCCGGCATGAATCCTTGTATTGTATGGAAATTGTCTCGTTATGGCTCAAAGTGACTACTGTATCAAACTCGTATTGTTGATAATATCCATGTGTTTTGGACTCCGCCACCTGGATCTTTGTTCATGTAAATGATAGTGGGAGCCACGGCTTATCTACATCACAATACAGAACACCTAATGTTTGAGGTTATTCATTAGCCATGTTAGTGTCTCTACATCTGCTAGCCATTTCGTTTATTCTATCTGCTCTGTGCAAACATCCGTTCTCGAAGCTGACGATTAGTTCATTCGCGTCTCGCGGTCATAGACCCGTGATTCCGTCGGAGCGGCTTACCGTACAACGGCCCCACATCTATTTCGTCCGAACCCTTGCGGGGCCGATATTAATATTTTGTGGTCGGTTCATATTTGAAAAAGGGACCAGACGCCCGCTGTTGAATCACAATGATGGGAACTCAGACAAGAAGTTGAGAGGGGGTACCGTCATTCGAGACAAGTTGTATCATATGCGCTCAATGATTAGATATACCTATTTTGTGACAGGCCCCATGCTATGTTCTATTCCGGGTTCTTCGGAACTCTTAGCTGTTGGGGTAAAAACTGCCAAGCTTGAAGGGCCCTAGAAGAACCCCTGTTGAAAGTAGGGGACTAATAAGAAATTCACGACAACGGCTGCTTACCATGAAAGAATTATCGACCAATTCATGGATGAAGCAAGTATAGTATGTGTCAGAGTCTCTTGATGTAAGAAATCACATGTCTCGCACAGTTACAGTTACAGGTACAGGTACAGTTACAACAGGCAAATTACCTGACCACCAATCCACAAATAGATCTCAGGTACAGCTCAGGTCAGACAGCCACTGACATGTGAAGCAGACCAAGATCGAGGGCAAAGCTTAGCGATCTAGATCAGGGACCAGTTCGTCCTTGCTTTGATTCTGGCTTGCGCGGCGCCTCCACATTCCCACAGTCCAAAGGCAGCCAGCCACATGGCATCCAGGACGCACCTTAAGCTGAATTGGTGATAATTGACCGGAGCAAAAGGTGAGAGAGGGAGGGGTTTGACCGCTGTCAAATTGACTAGACTTGGCTGGGCTGCAATGCGTTGCCAGCAAACAACCATGGACTTTTCATGAGATGTCGCGGTGTACAATGTGTTGTACAACACCAAAGTAAGCTCGGGTGGAGAAACTGGATGGGTTGGGTTGCAAAAGTGTGTGCCTGAGCGTTGGTGGTTCCAAAAAAGCTGGCTGGCAAAGATTGGCCCAAGGACCCAATCAAGGTTTCTAGATATCGACCAACTCAAGTTAGACGTTGAAGGGGCCGAACCGCAGTGGAGGTTGCCCTTGCAGTGGGAAAGATTGGAGGCGTTCCGTGTGGTGTTTGGGTGCTTGCTACCAATCACGTAGATCAAGTGGCCAATATCGATGATGATCTGAGGCCAGGATGCGACCTTGACAACCAGGCACAGCAAGGGATATGCAGTCTGTTGTGCCAGATAGATCCAGTACTGAAATCAATATCGATATATTGGATATCCCTTTTCTACGGGAAGAGGTAGAACAGCTGTAGCAATTACTGGGGAGTATAGACGGCCTAACGCTGTACCAAGGGTCCTCTGAACTTTGTTTGCATTAAACCAAACCCATGTTGTCGGTCCCTTACCCCTGTCTGGATGGTACATCAGCCAAGTGCATCGTCAAGCATGAATCTCCGAGGACTGGCCGCAGAGAGTCCGCCCAAGTCCTGTAACGACAGAAAGTGTATCAGCGTCTGATACGTAGTCGAGTAGTCTGCTAGCGTGTCAATCGCCGTGATATCAATGTGATGATATGAAAACTTGGTAGGAATTGGTTTGATCATCAGGTCCCGCTCATAGTCCGTTGGTCCTCCCGGCTGTCCGGTCTCTGCCGCAACGCCCCGTCCCCTGTAAAGCGGCACGGGCTAACGAAGTAATGGCATACCTAACCCGCAATCCAAGTGATCTTTTCCCATTTCATTACTCGAAATCGTATACTGAAAAGTACTTTAGAATAGAATTTGTAAAATTTAGTAGAGCCTTTAATATAGTAGTCTAAAGTATTCAATACTTTATGATGATTTCCCTTACACTTTGAAGATCCATGGTGGCCCGCCCAAGTCCCCCGTTAAAAGAAGCAAATTGAGGCATGACAGACGATTTTCGGGGGCTGAGACAGTGGAATGCTTGGAAAACCAAATCAAATCAAACCAATTCATTCAAGGCAATATCGCCACGAGCTGCCTCAAGGGAACGGAATCGCCTATCGCCGAATCATTTGCATGTCTTGTGTAAGAATAAGAGTAAGATATGACTGCAAGACACGATCCAATTGAGGAAATGCCTTCCCGTCTCGGCAGGCGGCCGAATCCATTTCCAGCCATTCCAGCTTTCGGAGAAGAGAGGAATCTGGGGGCATTCAGCCAAATTGGATGCCTATTACAGGGGGTCGCACCAGATGCTTCAGCGTCCTGTGCGCTGCACTACAAGGGACCGGCGCTGTAAGGCGACCTGCCAGGCGCCGCCACACCCAATAATGGCCTGCTACGACGTCCCGGCAAGGCGCCGCTCCCCACACAAGCCCTGGTCTTTTCGCGGCACGCGCACCTCCTTCCCCCCTCCCTCCACTATCCACACCATCCAGCAATGGAAAGAACGGAGACTTTTGGGGTGGCAGGTACCGACCCGGAACTTGGCTTTGGCGCAGGAACGAATCATCAATGTCACCGTCTTTTCTAATTTGCTCTTGCCTCATCTTGACTCATTCCCATATCAACTTCCCATCTCTCTCCTCCTTTTACTCTATGGTTTCTCTCTAAATTCGATATTCGACGTTACCTACCCTTTTGACACCCTGTCGTCCCTTACCTTACTTCGCCATACCCGAGCTTTCTCCATTGCACAGCAACGCGAGACGTAACCTTCCCACTCCCGCTACCACCCATCTTCGAAGATAAAGGGTCCCTGTGCCTTGCGCTTGGCGGGTCAATCTGCGTCATACTTAGATCTCGACTTATTCACTCAGCATTCATCCCTTGGGCTTGGTCTTGCTTTGGTCTGGAACTGGTCTCGGATTTAGTCTTACTCGCCCTCGCAAGTAAGCAAAGAAAAAAAGAATAACATAGTTCAATTCCTCTGGACTCGTTTTCTGGACTTTTGGAAACTCAAATCCATCCATCTCGACGACTATCACGATAACGACAACACCTCCACCTGCACCTGCACCAAACCAGATTTTTAAGAAATCGACTAGAGCAACCTCAAACGCCCTTCTGATTTTAGTCAATCAATCAATGCCTTCCTAACGAAAAATTGATCCGCCACTACTCCTCCGATTTCTTCCACGCTCCACCGTGACCGACCTTCTACGGGCCTTCCATGATCATGGCTGCGAGGCTCACGCCCGAGGCTTTTCTGCCATCGGGCGCCTACGACTCTGATGTTGTTCTTTCCCTGAATAACCATCTTCCGTACCGCAACACCTCCAATATCCCGTCTCCGCCCAACTCGTATCCTCGAGCGGGAACCCTTCGTCATCAGTATCCACAGCACTATCTCAACCCATGCCAACCACATAATCAAGATTATAACCAAAGCCAATTTCAACGCGGCCGAATTCCTCCCGCGAGCACTCTTCCACTCCAGCACAACGATTTGTCTCCTCTCTCGTTAGAGTCCTTACGGGCAGCCCAGTCTGTTCCGCCAAGTTACCGGCCGTATCCACAACAGGCCGACTCTTTCGATACCTTTGACCCTCGTCCTGCGACTGTATCTCCCACTTACGGAGGTCCGCCTCCAGTTCACGACCATCGCTTGCCGTCTTCGTCTACAGCTCCTCTTCCCAACGTCTCTTCGTCTTCCGGACTCGTTGGTGCATCTCTCTCAAGATCTGTCTCTGCAGACGCTGTAGCAGCATCTCAATCTTCGCTACATGTCGTTCAACGTCTGGTACACCAAAACTCATTGATCCGAGAAGCTTGGGAAGCAGAGCGGAACCACCTTGAAGCCAATCGACGACGGGCTGAGGAGGTATATCAAGAAGAGAGAATCATCATGGACGAGGTTCGCGACAGCTGGGAAGTTGAAAAGGAGGGCATGACCAGAGAAATTGAGGAACTCAAGGAACGCGTGCATCGGCTCGAAGGAGAAAACAGTGCACTCAAGGCCGTGACCGCGCAGAGCATCCAGGTTACGGGCGTGGTATCGCCTCTCGCGAGTCAGCGAGGCGGAAGCGGTGAGGGCTCCTTGGACAGTTCCTACTTTCCTGCTCCACCGGGACGACTCGCGTCAAGAACACAAAATCCAACCATCCCAACCAGTCTCTCAATGGCTGATGCGTCAATTCTTCCACCTGGCCTCGATGGCGCGTCCCGCCGACCTCACTATTTCCAGTCAAGCAGCGCTCGCGTGTCTCCCACTACACAACCCGAATCATCGCCCTTTGTTCCTCTCGATCCCAGAATGCAGACACAGGACCCAGTAGCCAGAGACTTTCTATCGTCACCCTCAGAGGACGTGGCCACGCCTGTGCCGGTCATTGATGTGCAAGAAATTGACCCTAAGTTGGAAGGAATCCCCATCAAGGCCACTGCGGTCCAAAAGCCCACATTCGCCCCCGGGGCATCTCCCCCCGAAAATCCAGCCTCCCCTGTAACGTCCCCTCCTGGTCCTGCTGCCCAAAGCCCGGAGCAATCTCGACGACCGCCGAATATGCGCGGCTCATCCAAGGAATACACGCTGCAAGCCCTCTCTGCGGTTGAGTCTCGCCGCCTGACAATGCACGCCGGCCACACACCTAATCATTCCTTGTCGCTCTTTCCCAAAGTCAACCCGACCGACCCAGCTTCCATTGCTGCTGAGGGTGCCACGCCAACCGTCGAGACGGTCATCGATCTAGGTGCAGCTATTCCCACAGAAGAGAAGCAAAAGGACACCCTACCTATACCCGAACAATCTGAAAGGCGCGATTCTAAGGTATCGTTCGTATCAATTGTGGCAGAGTCGGACTTGGATGCTCCAGATGCTATGTTGGAACCCAGCGATGGCGACAAGCCACTCAAGGGACCGCTGATGCTCAGGAATTTGCCGGCCAAGGACGAACTCTTTTGGAAAGAAGTAGACAAGAAGCTTGAACCTATCAGCCAAGGACAAAATGCTCTTCCGGCTGTTATGCAAGCCCCTGTTCAGGAAATGGGGTCTATTGCCGGCCCTTCTGGCCTGAACGCTCCAGCACATCGACCTAGACAGGTCGGGCCAGTTGGGGGAGATGGGTCTGCCGATGCACAAGCCGACGCTGGTGATAGTGACGCTGAAGGAGGCAAGAAGTCTATCGAGGCTGACGTTCCATTGAAGTTAAAAAGCACGTCCAACTTCGGCGCCCCCTTTGGTGCTATGTAGGACAATACCAGAAGAGCTCCAAGGAACCGGGCTACCAGCTCAAGTTCTTCCAGCCTGCCCCCACTCGGGAGTCACCGATTATCAGATCGAACATCGAATGCTTCAGAACGACCATCTGCCCCGCCACCCTCGGAAGGGGATCTGGGGCCTTACTCATCACCGCCCTCTTGATGGTTATGCACGATGATGAAATATTTAGCGTTGAATGCTTATTTAGCAGTCTTGAACGAACGCACGACACGATTTACACGCCACGCCAGTACGACGCACACGTCTAGTTGAATTTGCGAATTGTCTTTTCACCTGGGGTTAAGTTTCCAGTCAGGTTCAACGGCAAGCGAGCACAAATGCAATTTTGCGGGACATGGAATAAAAAGGAATGCACATTTTATAGAACAGGAGTACCGGGGACTGGTTGCTAGACCTTTGCGTTTTGTTTTAGGGAACATGGATTTCGGCAACACTATGGACGCAACAGCGGTAAACAGTGACGCGCTTATGAGCTTATGATAGGAAGGCAAGCTCATCGTTTATGCTAGTTGGAGCATTGGAGGAGGATTGTGTTTGAATACCCTGGGAGTGGAAAACAGCTGGTTTTGGACCATGGATTTACATGCGAAAAGGGGTTGGGGAGTTATCTGAAGAAAAAGTCTTGCTTGATGGGTTAAGCGGATAGGATGGCTTGGGTCCGCAGCAACGGGTGTTGAAGGGCACGCTGATTAGTAGACATGAAGGAAACAACCCAGAGAGCAGTATAGCATGGAGTGGCAAAGGTTTGCCCAGCAATACAGCGTATGCTATATGACTTGATCCATCGGATTCTATTGATTGCTCAAGTGTTTTGTTCCCGCTGCTTTACGTATTGTGGCTTGTGTATGGAACAGACATCCGTCCTCAAGGTATTGAGCATATTGTAATCCAATCACTGATAGCTATCTGAAATTATGAATACATATGCTCAATGCTGAGGTTAGAGGATGTTTAGGATGAGAGCGTAAATTTGCAGCTATGGGTGTCCACCATCCTCAAGCCTGGAACTCGTCTTAGATGCTCAGCGTGAAGCCTCACGCGAATGGTAGAGAGATACAATAATAGTTCTACACAATCCATAATAGAAAGAATGTAGCTCTGGCGAGAGTGCAGACATGTCATGATGGATATCATTCCATTTGTTCATGCAGAGAAGCGAGGAAATCTAGTATCTGTCTGGCTAGCTACTACAGACGATCCTGAGAAGCAATAAAACGTTTGTGAAAAAACAAAACACCCTCGACGCCGTTTCTCCTGATATAGTTGTTCCAAATCCATTCTTCCTCGTCTGTTTCTCTCCCTCACGTTTACTAGTTTCGTTCATCCAGTTTAGACTCCCATGGTGAAATCGTGCTCAATACCAGGTGTGACACTGGCCATGAACTAAGAATTTGTTAGCAAATGAAATTCCTGTGCAGAATAGGGGCGAACGCACCTTGAGGAAGACAACTAGGTACTGATCCACTCGGATAGCAACCTCGTGATCATCAATTTCAGCCTCTTGCACCTCCTCCCACTCATCCTTGTCAGCCGCCTCCTGAGCGCCCTTAACGTCCAATTTTCCAATCTCGTCAACCAAGCCTTCCATACCCGATGGCGCAGAGCTACTGTCAGCGTTGCCAGCCCGGAGCTTCTCACGACGCAAACGGAGGGCGGCGTCGGCACGGTCGAGCAGTGTCTTCATGACAGAGGCGTGCTTGCAGGGATGCACGGAGGCCATCTTGATGTTGTTTGCGAAGAAGGGGAAATCCTCGAGTGTCACTGTCTTGTCCTTGTAGTCGCCGACGATATCCTCTGTCATATCGGTAGGAGGAAGAGGCTGGCCGTTGGCGAGATAGCCCGAGAGATAGAGGCGGGGTGTTCGGTAGTAGGGGGAGTACATAATGTAGAGAGTGTAAGTTCGGTGAGCGCTGATAATGCTTGTTAAGTGGTTGCCCTGTGACATGGATGGAAGAGAGCATACCTGTTCTTCGAATCGGCGCCAGAGTCACGAATGATGGCTTCATCATCATCCTCGTCCTCCATATCAGGAATCTCATCATCCTCCACAACCTCTCTATCGCCGACGTTTCCGGAATCATCCACTGTTCTCACCTCCTTGACCTTCAAGGGCTGCGAACTTGCCAGACCACCAGTCCTCAGCCAGCCATCCTCATCATCACCTGCACCGCCCTTGAAGTCATCACCATCGTTGACAAGAGCTTCCTCGTGTCCCGCATCACCGGCAAAATCGTCGTTTAGACGGCGGTGGCAGGGGACGTTTCGTGTGACAAGGAACTGCTTGCCCGGAGGCAGATGGCTCACTCGACGCTCGGGAGAGTCGGCGTCGCCCCAGGACCAGGTCGGGAACTTGTAGACGAGATAGTCGCCCGCGGCAACGAACTCTTCGGGTGTGATCTGGCCGGTCTGGCGGAAGGTTGACTTGTGGGAGACGGGAGTGTAGCGATCCCGGAGGGTGTTGACGGTCGAGTATATGTAGTTCATGATGGCAGCGGTATCGGTTTGTTTCGTTCGAAGCTCCGGGAGAGATGGTAGTTGTTTCTAGGGACAGCAAGCCAGGGAAGATAAGCTCTCTCGACTCGTATGCTGTGTTGCTCAAAAGGATGCGGGGTCGAAGCTGTGTATAAGCTCCAAGAGTATGGGTTGTAAGGAAAACAGGCAAAGATTAGGAAAGAGCAAGAAATCTTTTGGTATTTCCCTCGTCACGTCTGCCTGATGAGAAGGTAGGATGACTGATAGAGACAAGCCAAGACAGGTTAAGTCCCTGAGTAATAGAAGATTCACTCACTGATGAGGCGATCACATGGAGGTGGAGGTGCGTGTGCCTGGACCCCTCATTGGCCGTGACGTGGGGAATAACCAGTCAGAGAGTGTCGAACTGGTTGGAGTGGGTCTGAGCTGTCAATCGAAGATGTGCTTATCTTATCAAGATGCACGTCATCTTCCAGAAGGTCGTTCACGTGCGTTCCATGAGCCTCTCTTGAACTGATGAGCTCGAGTCTGGTGCCTGAATCACGAGAACAATACAATGTGATGGACAATGAGTGATAGACGTTATATTTCTATTGCACTTTAACCCCAGTAATGACTGCCAACGATCTGGAAGTCCCCATCATGACCTAAAAACTAGACGGGTAACTCAACTTGCCAGATCAACAAGGTTGCTTTTCAGCTGCATCATACAACCTTGTAATGCCTCAACAACTCTACCTATCCAAAAAGAACAGCTTGCATGGCCAGCCGAAGGGCATGAAACGCCTTTACTTCCCCTCCAGCGAGTCTTCTTCCAACTTACACCTTTCAACCATCCAAGTCCTCACAACAATTCCAACATGCCGTCAGACTGGTCAAATATTCTATTCAAAGTGTTGTGGTATCTTTCTTCTTCATCACCTTCATAAAAACCCTTGCTCCAAATACATCTGTTAACCTCCCCATATGCTTCACTGCTCCTCATTGGCCTCCTCTTCTGCTTGCTTCTTCTTCTTCTCTTCGCGCTCCCTCTTCTTTTCCAACAATTTCTTCAGCTTCTTCGCTGAATTAAACACTCCATTCGTGCCAGCCCCACATGCCGCGCATGTCGGGTCCTTTCTGTATCTCTTAAGAGCACATGGCTCGCAAAAGTAGTGTCCACACCTCGTTACAATAGGTTCCCTATATGACTCTTCGCAGATGATGCAGGCGAATGGGATTTTCTCCAGCATTGCTATCTCTGCCTCATCCTCGGGGGCTTGTTCCTTCTTGTCGCGGTTGGCGCTCGCAATAATGGTGCCGCCCAGATTCTTCTTGCCCTTGGTGACTTCCTCCCACTCCTTGTCGAGCTGCCAGCCTTGCTTGACGTCTGTTCGATCATGCAAGTAGATGCAGCTGTCCCCGAAGCCGCAATGTCCTGTCTTTTTGTAGTCTTTGCAAATGTCGGGCTTGAAGTCCATGACTGTGATGGTTCGAATATTTGTGGGTGCTTTGATGGGTCCCTTGGTTCGGTTGGGGGCGTCAGGGTTCTTCTGAATGAACGTCGTCTGGTTTGCGAGTCCCTTGTATGTACCATCTGGTTGCGAGTCTTTTGCGGCGGCTCGCGTTGAGCCTAGGAGGTTCTTTGCTGAGAGATCATCTTTGGAGTCCTCATCGTACCAGTTGCTGTGCTTGGTTGCATCGTTGGTGCTTGTGATGGGTACGTTACGATCCGCCGAGTAAACCGTCGCTGAAAGGTCCTTCTTCCCTGTCGCTACGTCTTTTGAAGATGCTGTGACGGTGGCGGTCTTCTTGCGCCGCTTAACGCGCTGGCCAGACTCGTCTTCTGATGATGAGTAGTCGCTATCGTCGCTATCAGCGGGAGGTGGCGTCACGGGTCGTTTTCGCAGGTTTGCTTTGCCCTTTGCACCTCGCTTCTTGAAGACGGCGACGGGCGCTTGTGGTTCTGTAGTTGAATCGGCCATGATTGTGTAATTTTGGCGGTCAATGTCGAATTAACGGGTGTGGTTATAAATGCGACGCATTGGCGATTGGAAATCAAACTTTCATAATTCAAGATGGAGGGATCTAGAAAGGGTCATGTGATCGCGCGTAGCTTTGGCGTTCGATGAAAGAGCCAACCACACCCTCTGAGCACCACACATACTTTCTCCTTTGCATTTTCATTGCTGCACGCACTCATTCAATGATATGTTCAACTCTACCTGATGTGGCTCGACTGGGTGTGCGAAAGTCCTGTAGCATCCGATACAACTTGTTCTCGAGTCAACCAACCCGCAACGATGTTATCTATTCATCATGAAACACATACTAGCCAATATCTAATATCGTCTCTAATCGCTTTACCGCCAACCTATCCAAATTAAAACGCCAATCAACGCCTTCAATACTCTGATAACCGCTTTAACACATTGCTACTCTTTGCCTTCTTAGCCAGGGTGGCCATCTCGCCATGATCCGATAAACAAATGCTCGACAAGAATGCTTGGATCTCCTTTCTCATGAGTATTCTCATGCGGTAGCCATCCGAAGCTGTCTTTGGGCAGAACCAGCACATCGCCAATCAAGCGAGGCTCCGCAAGTCTATCCAGCTCATCGCCAGTATGCTCCACGCCCGTCATCTCCTTGAAGTAGTCCATAAGGACTTTGGTGAAGGCGAACGGTCCGGTGGTGGCCATGACATCTTCGAAAGAGACTGCCTCACCGGGCTGCTTGGACGCAAGAAGTTTCTTGAGATCTTGAGCCACTTGATTGACGACCGTTCTGATGGCTGGATGGTTTGGCTTGGCTAGCACTGAATACTGACATAGTTGTACAGAATACGGAGAATCGGGCCAAATGGGCTGCTTGTGGTGGTCATTTTCTATACCTATTACCAGATTCACGGATCCTTGGTATTGCTTTGGGATCCATTTCGAAATGGGCTGGTGCGGATAGACGTCGATATCTGCCCATACACCACCTTCGCGCAGCAGTATCAGGTAGCGCAAGAAATCGGCTTTTAGGATTGGGTCCTGGAGGCTCGTGAAAACGTCAGAGATGTTAGTATCGAAGCGGTCCAGAACATAGGCATTGTTGTTGGCGTCGGTGATGCGCTCGTATCGCCAGTCCGGATTTACTACGCGCCATTGATGAGGAAAACCAACTGTCCGATCAGTGGGATCATCCGAATCGTCTTTCCAGCTTTGCCAGATCTTGTGAGGGAAAGGCTCTTGTTTGGGTACGTCTGAAGACGTCGGCAATGGCTCTTTGGGTAAGGCGTTTGCTGCATTTGCTATATCGCAGGTCAGTATTCAGTCGGAAGATAAGTGCGAGCAAGACCGCGACTGACAACTTATTCGGCCGTTGTAGGCGTAGTTGCCAGCTAACAGGATGAAGATCACGACCGTTGTCAGAAGAGCATAGGAATACTTCCTATGCATCAACGCCGACGGCAACATTGTGGCTGAGTTGAGTTTGTGTATTGGGTGAAATTGACGCGATGCGATCAATGTAAGACGGAAATCTATCTGGACACTCTCCCTCAGCCCTATCAACCTTTAATCGCGGCAAGGTGGGGTGCCCCTGGATCCGGGTGGGGCCGTCCCTAGCTACCCTTTCCGGTCATCCAATGTCAGGGCATCCCATCGTCACGGATGCAGCCAATAATCAGTTCTCTTTTGTCGTCCTCAATTTCACATATCGTCAACAAATACACCAGTCCAAGTGTCACGATATTTCTTTGATGTTGATCTGCTACCAACAGGACATCTATGTTCGTCAGGTATGACTCCAAGTCCAGGCGATGGCCAGTCACGATTTCATGGAAGCAGCAGTTTGTCTTGCCCATCCAATCTCGTATTCTCTTCCATTGTGCAGTACGGTGTTACCATTGTGGCTTCATGCAGTTTCCGATGTGTTAGGCGAAACTGCCGATGTAGGTACAATTGACCCCCTGTAAGACTGGGAGCCTGATACTTCTGTCCCAGAACACCATAGAATTCTTCATATTTCTAGTTTTTTAAGTAAAAAAGCTATTAAAAAGAGAGAAGAAAAGAGAAAAAAGTTCACTACGGTAGTTATCTGTATTATATAGAGAGATTATATTATAT
>JAPERM010000138.1:0-78377 GCA_030411635.1 Fusarium sp. MBC 119
ACCATTTGGTTCGATCACATACGAAGGAAGAGGAAGTCATAGTCATGATGCAAGAAGAAGCTTTATGCAGGTCAAAAAGCTTAATATTAGGCAGTCGTGTAAGCAAAGGTTATTATGCTTAAATCGTGGAAAAATCGTGTTCTTTATAGTAGTTCAAGCTGACCTCTGCGAGGGCTACAGCACCTTACGATAGCTTTACTTAACATCACTCCTAGTAATCCGGTCGAAAAGACAAAGACTCCCATCATCGGCACGAACCAATGCGCTTGTTTGTAGGTAGCCCAACCGTAAATCGGCAACCCAACGGGGAGAGAGAGTCCCATGGGTACAGTCAACCATGGTGTCACCTCCATCTTAGGCTTATATGTACTTCCTGGACTCTGTTTCTTCTTCCCACGACTCACCAGAAAGTCGGAAATATGGCCAAAGACCAGCACGCCTACCGTCATGCCAAGCCCAGCAGGTAGGAATGACAACCCCGCCCGTCTTTCATCGAAGTTATATTGATCGTGGTACACGAAAGAAAAAGTGGTAATAAGCAGGTTGGGAATGCCATTAAAGAGACCGACGTAGATAACGATGCAGCCGACTGTCAGGTTTGCGAAGAGAAATCTCAGGGGCCTTACTGCTGCGAGATTTAATGACTCCACGTTAGCTAGGTTCAGCACGCTCCTCAAGTCATGGTTCCCTGTCTCTTGGACCAGGCAGGTCAAGGTGGCGGAAGTGCCTTGATATGACCCCGGTGGATATATGCTTCCCAGCCACTCCTGGTTACAGGACTTATCTCGGTATGTACTATTACGGCATTACCCCAGAAATAGCCCCGTGTTGGCTGCGGGGTAGTGTTTCGATTGCGGGGGAGGATCTGCCCACGGGAAGTCATTAATTATGAGCTAAATCACGGTCTGGTCTCCCTTTCGTCCGGATTAGGTCCGCAATGCGTTTATTGCGCATGGTTATGTTACATTTGATGCTGATCGCAGCTCAACCAACGAGTAACATTACTCGCGCTCTCCAAACCTCGGGCTATTTCTTTGCCGAGCGTGATTGCCGAGTTGTTTTCCCTTTCTGTTGATGGATCTTGTTTCACTATATATAGTTCCCCTGTCTTGGCTAGAAACCTATACCGCTAGTTATTACAGCTGACAAACCTTTTCTTTTCGTTATTTGTGTACCACATGCCCAGTTCATGAACTAGGTGTCGCGACCCGAGCCAGCGCTTTGAGTAAACAAAGCAAAACATTGCCTATCAAATTCTCACAGATCCCCCACAACTCAACCATGGATAACGACAAATCATCTGTCCATATGGTGGAGGGAGATACCGTCGGCCACGGAGCAGCACTTCCCAAGACTAGCCATGGACAAAATATTGATGCTTGGGCAGAAGGTTTCAACAACCAGAGCACAGAGTGGCAGCAGGAATTCGACAAGAAACTGGTCCGCAAGGTTGACATGCGTATGATGCCCACCCTCGTCATCATGTATCTTCTCAACTTTCTTGATCGCTCGAACCTCGCTCAAGCACGTCAAGGGAGTTTAGAAGAGGACCTTGGCATGTCGGGTACCGACTTCAACCTCGCTACGTCAATCTTTTTCGTTGGCTACCTCCTCATGCAGCTCCCCTCAAACCTGGTGTTGACCCGATTACGACCTTCTCTCTACCTCAGCGCCTCGTGTTGTCTTTGGGGAGTTGTCTCAACCTGTAACTCTGGGGCCCAAAGCTTCACTCATCTGGTTGTAATTCGCTTCTTCCTTGGATTCGTGGAAGCTCCATTCTTTCCTGGAGCCGTCTTTCTCATGAGTTCTTGGTACACAAGAGCTGAGCTTACCCGTCGCGTTGCCTGGCTCTATGCTGGAAATGCATTGGCAAATATGTTTGGCGGAGTACTCGGTGCTGCTATTCTGGGGGACATGGAAGGGGCTCATGGCATTGTTGGTTGGAGATGGCTCTTTATCATCGTAAGTTAAATCTTTCACAACTAATCCTCAATTTTCCCCGTATATGAAGTTTCGAAACTTACTAGCTGACGCCCTACCAGGAAGGCGTGGCTGCAATTGGATTCTCCTTCATCGCCGCATTCGTTCTCCCCAACTACCCCCACACAACAAAATGGTTATCCGAAGAGGAGCGCGCATTCGCAGCATGGAGATTGGCCCAGGATATCAGCGAGGTCGATGCTTATGGCGAACAAACTGTCTGGGATGGTGTCAAATTGGCTGTACGAGACTACCGTCTATACCTCTTCCTCCTTCTACAGCATGTGAGCTTGGTCTCACAGACATTCCAATACTTCTTCCCTACTATCGTGGGAACACTTGGCTATGGTAAGATCGTTACGCTTTGGCTTACAGCTCCAGCATGGGTATGTAATTTTCCTAGCTATGTATTTCATTTATCTGTGTCCGGATTTATGTTTACTGACACTGTCGAACCTGGTAATAGTTTGCTACCTTTCTCTTGTCAATTTGCGTCACATTGAGCTCTGCCAAAACAAACGATAGATCATTGCACATTTTCTGTCTCATGCTTTTGGCAGCCGCCGGAAACGCTATTGCGGCTGGAACTACAGTGGTCGGAGCACGATTCTTTGCCATGTTTCTCATGCCAATGGGCTCAATATCATCTTGTAAGTCTGTCCCATGGCTTGCTTCACTTTATCTTGGATTTTCCATGTTTTCTTATGCTCACACTTTCCCTTCTTAGACCAGATCATTGTGTCATGGGTGGCAAATTCCTTTCCCCGCCCGCTCGTCAAGCGATCAGCGACTATCGCTATCTGCAACATGTTCGGCAACACAGCAACTATATATGGGTCCTACATGTACCCAAGTAGCCATGGCCCTCAATACACGCCTGGTGGTAGTGCCAACGCGGCGATATGTGTGCTCGTCGCTCTACTTGCCCTTCTACTGCGTTTCGTCCACAAATGGGAGAACAAGAAGCTCGAGCGAGCAGAGAGCGAGGCGAATGCAGTGGGACATGAAGATGGCAAGGTAGACATGGCTTCGGCGCAAGGACTCCGAGATTCAGGGTTCAGGTACATCTTGTAGTCTATGCTATCTCTTTAACAAGCATCTGTCGGGCCATTATCTGTGTTCCGATGAGGACTAATGGCCATGATGAGCTAACCCTCCTGAGAGTTTCTAGACGGCGTATGTTGAGGATTGAGATGGCCCAGGTCAACTAGTTCAGAAGCCTTCAATGGAGTCTGCCTGTAACATAGTTTAGTGTATTGACTTTACCATCATTGACACAAAGTGCAAGGCATAGCATCGACACAACACCAAGAAAGAACATAGCTTGACTATAGACATCTCTTCCATCACTGCAACAACTAATCTCCAAGCCCCTAGCAACACAGTCGGCAACACCCTCAGTATAGAATCCAATGCTAGGCTATTTTACCTCATCGCCAACTCAGCCTCGGCTCCTGGTCCGATATACGTATCGCACCATCTTCCTACCCGCTCAAGCATATCCAGCCAGAACTTCTGCCGCTCAATACTGTGCCCCTGGTCAGGATACGCAACAAACTCGCAAGGTAGTTTATACTCCCTCAAAGCGCGGCGAAAGCCCTGAGCCTGGGAGAACGGGCAACGCACATCATTCTCCCCATGCAAAATCAGCATGGGCGGAATAACAGGTTCTCCCGTCCGACGAGAGTGCGCCACTGCCCCAGCTACCTCCCACAGCGAACTCCCCTGGCGATTCCTTGTGTCACCTTTCTCCAGTGTCCAGATAGTATCTCCGCCAGCCAGCTCACGCTCAGCGGTTGATCCCAGATCAGAAGTCATACAGAGACTCTCGATATCACAGATACCCGCTCCCGGAATGGCTGCGTTAAAGCGCCAGCCCAGACCGTGTAGACCGTTCCGAACGCTGCACAGGTAAGAGATAAGACCTCCCTGGCTCCATCCACCAACCATGAGCTTTTTGGGATCGGCGAAGCCCTTGTTTATGGCATTATCAGTTATGGATACCACATCAGCATAGTCGTATTTTCCCTGGCCACCAAAGCTATACGAGCCAAACTTCTCACCACGACCGATTGACCCGCGATACTGGGGAAGCAGCACGCCGTAACCCTTGGAAAGAACATACGGAGCCCAATTCCAGCAAGTTGTATCGAACGTATCGCAATCGCGGGATGCTGGACCTCCATGGATAAGAACAATTGTTGGTAGCGGTTCCTCGGAAGTACCGTTGGGTCCTGCTTTTGAAGCTGGCGTCAGGTATAGACCGTCTAGCTCAACCTCTCCGTCTGCAGATTGGCATGTGAGGACAGTACAAGAGCCAAACTGGTGGTTTTTGAGCGGCTTGCCGTGATCGGAGAGCTTGATATTGTCTTTGCCCGCCTCAACAATGAAGACGTCGTAAGGCGTGTTGACATCTGATAAGCTAGCCGCGAGTATTGGAACACCCGTCTCGCGGTTGTAAAAGACATCCCACAACCAGATTTCTCTGTTCTCTTGGAAGACATCTTTCCCGCCTACCTCGCTGATCACATCGACGTGCCTGACAGCGCGGTTTACGAGAAGCTTGTCGCCTGCTACAAGGAGATACGTCGCATCGTCGTCCACGCCGTACGCGACTTTGACGAAACCGCCTGGGGTTGCTGCCGGATCTACTTTGTAAACAGCGCTTCCACCAAGTGTATTATCGTCGAATGTAGAGCCGAGGAAGTAAATCTGGCCATCGGGTGCCCAGGTAACGCCGGTCGCGCCACTCATGATTGTGCACAGATGGTTGACCGCGCCAGTTTCGATATTGACAGTAGATATGGTTGTGCCGGTGATTAGAAACTCCTCGATATTAGGGTTCTCTTCTTTCATAAGAGCAATGTTTTTCCCATCAGGACTCCAAGAAACCTCAGTAATGTGTTGATCACCTCCAACGAGGACCTTCGTCTCATGGGACGCGACATCAACAAGCCGCAGCCGGGCATGCTCCCATCGCGCACCCCAGACGTCAGGATCAGGGTCGTCATTCTCTTCTTTTTCCTTGAGCTCCTTGCTCTTCTCATCAGGAGAGATATAAGCGATGGTCTTGCCATCTGGAGAAAACGCAAATGTCTCAATGTCCTGGGTGTTGTCGGTTGACGTGATGGGAACTGCATCACCGCCGTCCAAACGCATGAGCCAAATCGCAGAGCTCTCACCCGCCTTTGCACGGTCAGACAAGAAGGCTATTTGGTTACCAGTTGGGTGCCAAGTGGGACTGGTGTCGTTAAACAAGCCCGAAGTCAATTGGCGCGACGAGCCTGGCTCTGTGGTTGATGCCAGCCATAACGTCGAGATGCTGTTCTTGCCTTTGCGGTGCCCATCAACGAGAGTTGTTGAGTATACCACTTTTTGTCCGTCGGGAGAAAATTTGATCCAGTTGGGAACCTCGAGGTCACATAGGGTTTGGGCGAAAGTCTTATCAAACGCTGGGATGTTGCCCGATTGCGCCATTGTTTAAAAAGTTGAAAGGAAACAAGAGACAAGAGGTTGTGAGATGTTCTATCAAGTGGCTTCCCAAACTTTGAGAGCACCAACAGTAGTGTGTTTGTTATAAATATACTTGAAGCCCCGCTTCTTCTTATATTTGAAGTCGTACGATTACGCAATACTTTTTTATGCCGCGTACGTTACCTAATCTGGTCTTATTCTTCGCCCAAATGCAGTCAGGAACAATCTTGTTGACTCATTCTGTCAACACGTAATGCAGTCAGCTTTATGCCTCCTTCTGATTGGATGGCGCGTACAACTGTGTTGCGTAAGACACTGACTATCAGATCTTTAGTATCTTAATAAATAGAAGTTTTAACAATTCAGTGACTCGTATCATTGACAAGACCTAGCAACGTGGCATTCGTGACTCATGCTCTAGTTTTCCGAGCCCGTCCGCGGTGTTACCCTGTAATCATCACCCTGATTCCTTCATCCAGCCACCGATGCAAGAAACCTTGCTGGCGTTCTTGGTTATAGGTCTCTGAAAGCTCTATGTTGCAGCTATTAGTTCCTGAACCTGCTGTTACAACCTGTATTTTGGTGGCTGGATGGGTTGGATTCGATTGGGTATGTCTTTCGTCATGCGGGCAGACCTGAGATGCAGGTGTGCACCTGAGATGCGGGTGTTCACTGCAATTTTAAACCACCCCGAGGCTTCGCTTGTAGGTAGCGTTTCTAGTTACAACTTACGATATCGCCTCGAGCGGAGACATTCATCATTCTTAACTATTTAACAACAAGTTAACACAAACAGAATAATACCTATCAAGTGAGTGTTGAGGAACTGACGAGTTCATATGTATCTACGTAGTCAAAGCCTGCCATTAACCAACTTTCAATAAGTCAAGCATGCAGCTATTCCCCTGAGTCCGAGTCCATGCAGACCTTCGCTCTGTTTGGAAACAACATATGACGTAATGATTATCTACTTGCAGTCCTTCCTTTTCCACCTGCTGTTTCGAGCAGTCGCCCATGAACCCAAAGAAGCCTAAGCAAAGAAGAACGCCCAAGGGCTCTGGGATAATCCAGTTCATGGGAAGACGAAGGCCCTGGGTGGCATTCTGTCACAATTAATGCTCAGAGCCTTATGGTGGCTGTGTGCGGGGCGCAATGCCGCCGACATGTAAGGCAGTTTTGCCACTCCAACAGCCCAGCCTAGGTAGCTTATTAGGGTGGTTCCAAGTCTGATATTTAACTGCCCCGCTCCAACATGAGAGAACTATCACAACACTCTACCTCAACATAATCATCCATATCAGCTCAAATCCCAATGCCGTCTTCTAAACCCCTCCCAGACCCGCAGTTCGATTCTTTTCCTCGTCTTCCGCTTGAACTTAGGCTGAAGATATGGGACCTTGCTCTTGCATCGGCTAGCTCGAGCCAAGGCGTCTGTATACTGCCACCAGACTACAAGTCAGAATCGGTCGCCCAATTAGTTGTTCAAAACCCATACACTTCCCTCTTGGCAATCAATTCGGAGGCTCGCCGTGTAGCGCTGGAGAAGCTGCCATGGGATCGGAACTATGATCCCGAAACGGACATCCTTTATGTCGATAAATACAGCTTTTACAAGTTCTGCGGCATGTGCAGCGATGACAAGTGGCCGTCTCTTGTGCAACACCTCGCGCTCGCTCTCTCAGTCACGGACAGAGGACTCTGGCTGCCCATCGCTATGAAGTACATGCCTAACCTGAAGAGTATATCTGTTGTGTATCCCAAAACTACTGGGATTTCCGACGTTTCCGACGACGTCATCACCCCAACGGAGGCGTACATGGGGCTCAGAAAGCTGACGGAGGACGAGATGGAAACTTACAAGATTCATGCCGATTACCTGTACGAAACTCACTTTGGCGACATGCCTATCATTTGGACCAAGACGGCTTCTGAACATGTTCATTATGTGAGACTAGAGTTGACGAGAACGTCCAGAGAGTATCACCTTGCGTGCTGGGATGAAGAGACCCAAAGCCTCAATCTTCTTTTTGAAGGGAGGTGTTTCAAAACTTTGTCTTGAGGTTGAAAAATCGTCTTATAAGTGTGTAGGGCATGGACTCAATACGGGACCTCCGGGTCTGTGGCAACCTAACTTGGGACGGCTGTATTTATTGATAGTATGATGATATAGCCTAAACAACTTTGCATATTCCGCACACAGAATCTATACTTACAACCCGACGCGTGACATCATCTCCCAGCCAAGCGAATTAGAAACGGGTGCATCAAAAAATAGCAACACCGTTTGGCGGACTAGCGACACCTCCAGGTACCTGAGACGCATGAGCTTCTGACACGTAGAAATTTGATCAGAGGAACTCACCTTGAGTGGCATACTCGAAAAGAAGAAAGACCATCGACCGCGTTTCTTACATTCCTCGCTCAACCTTTCCAGATCAAACAACTCGCCAATTGGCATCCCCCATCCAGCCAAAAGCCATTCATGTAGAAAAAAGTCGGTATTCTGACATGGCCAAGCCTCCATACTGGGATGATCACCAGCAACTGCGGCAAAGGACTGATCCCAGAGCCATCGGAGGGTCGCTTCTGACGATTCGATACCATGGGCCGGTGGGACCTTGTAGTCTGCCAAGGTCTTGCACTCGTCGTCGGAGAGCTTGTCATAGGCACGAACCCAACCTGATCGAATGAAGAGGATGTCGCCTTCTTGGAATGTGGTGCCTTGACTCTTGGCAACTTCCTTCAATGTCGAGACGGTGATGGACTTTGTTTCAAAAGGTGTGAGCTCAACGTTGTTCTTATCCGCCCAAGCTGCGTAATCCAGTAGCACTCCGCGACCGACGATGCCACCCCGCTCAACCCAAGCTAGATCAATCAGCTATTGCCAATCGCTTCAGGTTACCGGTAATGACTTTACCTTGAATACCATTGACGCTTGTTGATAAAAGGTCATCAAGAGTCTTGCCATTGAACCAAAGCCTTTCATTCTGATACGCGTAGTGTCGAAAGCCATCCCATTGAGAACTACTCTGCGTGTTGAATACCAAGGTATCGTCATTAACAGCACGAGGGGTCTTGGGAGTAATTTCATGCTTGAATGGTGCACGGCCAAAACACGGACGCGACATTCGGTTAAGAGGCCAGTCAGTAGAAACACGAACGCCATCGCGTATCTCTGCTGCAGCCTTGGCTGTAATTTCGGGGGTTAAAAGATTAAGCATGCCGCATTCATCCTTATCCCCAAAAAGGCCCCAAGCATTTCCGTGAGGGCCATTTTTACGTAGCGGGAGGGAATCGAAGGAGGGTTTGGACGGCATCACAGCTATTTTCTGTATTTATTTCGGTGTTCGAATTAAGTTACGCGTTGAAGTTGATCTCAATATCGAGCTGTTTTGGGCCGAGTTGAGGTCCGATCCAAACCCCGCCTTTTGAGGGGAACCGCGGAAAGAAACCCGAGCAAGTCCCAATCCGCTTTATAATCAGAGTGAAGCCCATGATGACGTGGAAATGATATTCGGTTTCGATACTCCCGAAATGCTAGCTCCTAGTATTTTTCTGTTCTGGTAGGTGCTTCAGAAGTTGAGCCTCAGCTGATCGCAAGCTGCTCTCGGCAATCACTATTCCGAGAAGCGATAGCCTCATAGTGCTGTCGCGGTCGGTGAATCTCATTTAGCAACAGCGACTGTGATACATCACAAGTGCAACAAGACCCTAATGCTTCGTGGGAGATGTCATTTCTTTTTGTAGGTACAATATTCTGCCTCATGCAAGTACACTCTCAAAACGACCTTAGCGCCAACCTCACCCAAGCAACTGTGTCAATCGATTGATGGCACATCGGAATTTCCAGCGTGTGCATAGAGCCGCCTCTATTTTTAGCGCATCTTGTGCTGCTCATCTTGGGCAGGCAAACCCGCAAGTTGCCACCTCCATTGGCCTAGAGTCGTCTTCATAGGCGGCTTTGCCTAATAACTACATATAGTAAGATCTACCTAGGACTCTTATTATACCATCTATAAAGACGCTATAAAACAAACAAGGGAGGAGAGCCGCCTTATCTGCATTGGCATAATTTTGTTTCCGCTTGAATTCCTCCAATCAATCACCTTCGTTGAGGACCTTTTCCAACGCCAAGGCCCCAGCGTCGCATTTGCGCCTTTAAGCTTCGCGATAAGATTAAAAAAAGCGTCGGCCTTATGACCAAGGTGAGAAGGCTAGCCAATAAGCTTAACTCACCTGCCGGACTGGGATTGGTATCTCGCTGGTGTAACAGCCAAGGCTACGTATAGCGATTGCGACATTGCAGAGATATAACATCTGTCCAATAAGATGCTTGTCATTTATGGTGACTAGAACTTTTGTGAGACAAAATTGTGTTACATTGTGGTGCCTTTACATAGGACACCCATATCTCCTGAAGAACATGCCTATTGCAGATATCACCGGGCCCCTAGGTTGCACCCTGATAGATCTCGGGACCTTGTCGTGCAGTTCATTACCTAGATTGGCACCCTTGGTTATCAGAACCTATGCTATACCAAGATGGCCCAATTCAGACACCTTCCAGATCTGGGGTATTTCCGTTGTACAAGAAATGCCGCCACTATCGCCAAGATGAGAGAATGAACGAGGTACGACCCTATTCTTCCGCTGATTGGTGCCTCCTTAAGCATCTAGGCGTAAAGATGCAAATCTCCGATCGCAAAAGGCAGGTCTACCGTGCATGGCAAAATGTCGAAACTAATGCAGGTTATGTCGTGGAATGGAGTTTACATCCGCTCATCCCGACTTATTGATAGTGAACAAGATAAAAGACTTCTTCTTCTCCTCCTCCCAACTACTTGTCCGGGCCCTTTCCCTCATCCTCAGTCATCCCAACTATCCTCCTTCATTCTTCAAGATGGTTAGGTCAGCTCTTTTCCTCAGCGCTTTGGCTGCTGTTTCCTCCTATGTCGACGCCAAGGAGATCAAGGTCAACGAAGAGAAGGCAGCCAGGCTCTATGACTCAGGAGAGGTTCACAACAAGCTCATGGCCAACAAACAGGTAAGCATATCGCCAACTATTGTTGTGCAACAACTAACATGGCAGTAGGCTGTCTGGGCTAAGCAAGACGCAGCTGGTGCTTTCGCTAGCGAGCAATACCCCAAGCTAGGTTACACCAAGTGTGTCAAGGGTTTCGCAGAGGCCATCAAGGGCGATGCCAACAACACCTTTGCATGCCACAACGTGAGTAAAGACTCTGATACAGGGTCCAAGATGATCACTGACCCCAAACCCTAGGCCGATCTCTACTCTTTCTTGAGTCACAGTGCTCTTGGTAGCACTGAGGGTAGAGGTTCCTCTTCTTGGGGATGGACCTCAGACAATGGCCGTGAGTTTGTCGCCATTGGTCAATATGACGGAACAGCCTTCGCCGAGATTACCAAGAAGGGTCAGCTTGTCTACCTTGGCCGTCTGCCACAATACTCTGTGCCATCTCAATGGCGCGAGATCCGCACGTACAAGAACTATGTGATCATCGGATCTGAGGCTGTTGGTCACGGTGTCCAGATCTTCGACTTGAAGAAGCTTCTACGCATCAACCCCAAGAAGCCCGTCGTCTTTGACGCAAAGAAGGATCTTACCAGCCACTTCACTGCGCTCTTGCCCGTTGGCCGTGCTCATAACGTCGTCGTCAACGAGGAGCTGAAGTATGGTGTTGCCGTGGGTGCTCAGCCACGAAATGACACCAACTGCCTGTCTGGACTTAACTTCTTCGATCTTACTGACCCATCCAACCCCGAGTCTCTTGGTTGTGCCAAGGGTGATGGCTACGTCCACGATGCTCAGTGCATTGTCTATCGTGGTCCTGATAAGCGATACCAGGGACGCGACATTTGCTACGGATACAACGAGGATACCCTCACCATCTATGATGTGACTGACAAGGCCAACGTCACCAACATCATCTCCCGCATCTCGTACGAGGGTGCCTCTTACACCCATCAAGGTTGGGTTCTCGATACCCAAAACCAAGAGTACCTCGTCCTCGACGATGAGCTTGACGAGCGAGATGGAAAAGGACCTGGCGGCGACGGTTACCCCGTTACCTTTATCTGGGACATCCGTGATCTCGAGAAGCCTAAGCAAACTGGATTTTTCAAGCATCCCACAAAGTCCATCGACCACAACCAGTACGTCATTGACAAGTACATCTACCAGTCTCACTACGGTGCTGGTCTTCGAGTCCTTGATGGCCGCTCTATCCCTGAGGATCCTACTGGAGGTGGTGTTTACGAGGCGGCTTGGTTCGACATCTACCCCGAGGATGATGCTCTTCCCGGCGGTGGCTCTGTGTCTTTCGTCGGAACTTGGTCTTCTTACGCCTACTTCAAGTCTGGTTACATCTTTATCAACACTATTGAGCGCGGTGCTTTCGTCGTCAAGTTGACAAAGGGTGCTTTTACCAAGCCAAAGAACTAGATAGCTGGAGGACCTTGATTACAGTGGTGCGTGAGTACCGCTAAAGACTTACTTGTATATAGTTGGTCAATTTGAAATAAAACTATGGACCATTTTTACTGTCGCTACTTGCCTTGTCTACAGCATGAGCAGGGAATTCAGTTGAGAGCAAGTACTCAAACGCACAAACGATGTAAGGACTGTTTTATTACATGCCTGAAGCACCAGTAAGCGAGACTGTGATTTTCTTGAGCATACTGCGAGAAAGGACATACAATAATTAGAATAAAAATAGACTCCGAGTCTTGCGACCGGCCGTATGTCCATTGTGGCAAGGTGGTTGTAGCCTCAGGCCGCAACTGAATGTCCACCCCATATTGACGTTGTTGCGGCGCAACCCACCGAGAGCAGCCAACAACTCATCCCCTCGAGCAATATCTCGCTCTTTAATGAACTACTCTATGTTATATTTGAACTTGCCTCTTCATGCGCAGAATGATCAGAACTTGGCCGTTGATGGTTTTATATCGACCACCATTGCGAATAACATCGGCTGTTGCGCCACAACTTGATCCCTCAATCCCTATTGAAGAGGAAAAGACACCAAACTACCATGCTGATCGGTTTTGCCCTATTCATCTTGGCGAAATCTTCAATGGAAGATATCAAGTTGCTACGAAGCTAGGCTACGGTGCCAACTCAACCGTATGGTTAGCTAGAGATCTTGACGGGTTAGCTGCATCTTGATCATGATCAAGTTCAGGTACAACATAATCTAACATGCTGCAGCTGGCGCTGGTCACAGGAGAAATATGTTGCTATCAAGGTTAGTGCAACAAGCCAACCTTCACGTAGAGTCCCTGCTGGGAATGAACTTGACATCATGACGCACATTTCTCAAGTTAACCCCCAACACAAAGGTTGGCATTTCATCAGGAAGCTCTACGACTCTTTTGAACTAAAGGGTGCCTCTGGAATCCACAGCTGTCTCGTCTTGGAGGCTTTACACGAACCTCTGTGGCTTTATCGCAGGAGGTATGTGGATGGTGTTATACCTCCAGATATCTTGAAAATCTTGGTGCAGATGATCTTACATGCACTCGACTACCTCCAGTCGGAATGTTGCATTATTCATACAGGCAGGTTACATGTTAAGTCGCTTGTTCAGACTGTTTCTAATCTTGGCCAGACCTTAAGCCGGACAATATCATGGTGAAAATTGAAGATGCTTCGATTTTTGAACGAGACGCACGGGACGAGTTCGACAATCCTCTTCCACAAAAGTCTCTTGATACACGTACCATTTACCTCTCTCAAGATAACTACAGTCCACTTTCTATCCCAACAGGGATCATTCAGATTGCAGACTTCGATCTATCCGTTCGGACAAAGCCAGGTCAAATACACATGGGTGCCATTCAGGGAGAAATCTACCGAGCACCAGAAGTGATACTGAACGCGGGCTATACATATTCTGCCGACATCTGGAGTCTCGGGGTCATGGTAAAACCAATTCTTTCAAGATCTTCCGTCATGAGCGAGGCTGACCACCTAACTTTGGCAGTTATGGGACTTGCTGGAGGGAAAGAGCCTTTTTCACCCTACAGCCCCGGGCAAAGCTGATGAATACGATGACCAAGCACACCTCAGCCAGATCACAGCCTTGATCGGACCTCCGCCCAGGGATCTTCTATCTAGTGGCCAGAGAACTTCGATGTTCTACAAACCCAATGGTAAGACAGGCGGACCCAGGAACAATTACATATCGCTAACTCGTGCGTGCAGGTGAAAGAAAACTACCTGGTGACCCGTGGCTATATCAAGATTTCTCGGAAAACTAGAATAAGATTTCCAGGGTTCTTTATCTACCGGTATGTCCTGAGATTGAGATCTTTGGAATTATCATACTGAATTGGGTTAAGGCCAGACCTTGTATATGATGTTCTATGATTTTAACGCCCTGATTTGCCGAATGTCAATACGTACCTTTCAGTTGAATTCCCCGGGCTCTGGTGATAGGGGTGTTCAATGTGAATTCATATTACGTGATGCTATTCAGTGATTCTCGGTAGTCTAATGGCCTTGGTCGTTGGACGACTGGGGAGCGGGCAGAAGCGACTATATAACCAGTTCAGTATGCACATATCACATTTATGGAGCATAAGTCTCGAATAAATTTGAAGTAAAACGAGTGTCCATTTAATTCATACTGTCTATGTATCCTACTAGTGATGTGATATTTGCAGCCCCATTCCCTAGGGCTCTGACAAATCTGATGTTCAGAGATCGTCATCACCACTCTTCTTGCAGCAGGTCCAGCAAGGGTAGTCACCGTCTCCCTAAAGTCTGTCAGTAACAATTGGGTCCCGTTTTCTACGATGTAGCATACAAATTTCTTGGAGTTCTAATCGAGTTGTTAGCAAAGTCTCAAGGAACATACATTTCTGCATCACTCACCCAGCCCTCAGGGCATGTAGGCTCCTGAGGCCAGCAGACCTTTAGGCAGACCTCGTAGTTGTGGATGTTGACGACTCCGTTGTGGTTGGGGGAGAAGGCGTGGTTGGAAGAGGGCTGGGAGACCTGGATGTGAAGGCTGTATATGGAGGAAGAGTTAGTATGGATTTGTGTACTGAGAAACACGGAACGTACGTGATCTCCTCGCCATTGGACTGCTTAGCGTTGAGCGAAGACCAAGGCATGGCAGCGATGCCGTTGGCAAGGAGGAGAGTGGAGGCGATGGAGAACTTCATTTTGATAGATCTGGATCGGAGTGTTGTAGTGTAGTGTGAAAGTGAAGGAAACTGTTGATGATGAGAAGAGGAGGAAACTTGTGGACAGGTCCTCGGTCTTTATAGACTTTTCACTCGTGGCAAGTTCGCTCATCATCTTTCCAACGAGTCAGCCAACTTCTCGATGCTACATGCTCTCCTCATGGTCAAACACGCATCTCGGTCTTTGACGTCACGTTTCACTGTTGTACTGACCGATGGTCCGTATGTCTTACCTGTGTGACCTGAAAGATGCTCTCTTCTGTGGATCAGTTATGCAGGGGGTCCAAGGCGGCTCGGGCGGGAGGCGGCTCGATCCCTTTAGTGAGACATAAATACGAGCGATCGCTCGTCTTGTCTCATTCACCTCTTGCCGTGTTTTGAGTACGCGTCTGTATCAGTTCATTGACGGAATGTTCGAACTCCAAGGCCCCTATTGCAAGGTACCGTGGGTGTACCAGTGTCTCGCCAAGGCGGGGAGCTGGACGTGGTGTAACAACAAGATGACTCGATCGAGCTGTCTGCATCGGGCCATCGCAATCGAGGTCTCTGTCCGGACTGCTATGCTGTAACCAAGTGCAAGTCTCACTCATGGCGGGGAGCGAGGGAGGTTTCTAAGTCCGAACCCTCGCCCTTACGCCTAACCAGTCTCCCTCAACAGTGACCTTAACCTGCTTCGCATCCTCCAACATCTTGTGTCATGTTATGTTTGGCTGGGATCTTCTTGGGAGCACGAAGTCGCGTTCTATATTCATTTAAGGATTCAGATGAATGATAGTATCATCGTCCATATGCAAGGACTCGTACTTCCCCCCGCGCTCTTTTGTCGCCTCCCCGAAGTTCCACTTCAGGCGATCTGCATAGATCTTGAATAGCCCATATTCGATACCTTGCAGGGTAACCCGAGACCTAAGCCCCCAGAATCTAATGCGGTATAGACCTGCATTCTTAAGTCGAGTTCTGATGATGATTGGGGATATGGGGCTTTGTTGAATGCTCACTTCGAGCCGAGGGTCCACTCGTGGGACCAACTGGGTCTATCATATAGGTTGTGCGGCATGTGTGGAAGGTTGGCGGCCGGCTTCACGTTTGGACTCGGAACGATATAAGGTGGGGGCTTCGGTATAAAGCCAGCCAAGACAAAGTGCCCCAGAAGCCCTAGTAGATACAAGATGGCGAACGATGATTTGAACTCCATGATAGGTTTCAAGGTTGATTCCATCTAGAAGATTGTGTTTGTGGAGTGTAATCAGAAAGGAATTTGCCTGTCGTCTTTTGTTGGAGGACAATTGAGGAAACTATATACACAGAGTTGAACTCAAAAATGGCAAGACCCTGTCATAGATTTCTCTTTACTTCTAGATAGCCAGAGTATTGACATTTAAGGCTGTTCTGGAGGCGGAAGCTTATTCAAAGGTGATGAGTGGTATAATGAGGCCTTGCTACCATATTCAGAGGGATCGGTGGCATCCAGAAGACACTCATATAAGTTGATTACAGCCCTCGGTTTCAGCTTTGGGGACACAAGATTCCAATTGAAAGAATATGTATGCCGTGTCTCACTTACACCGCTGACACGCAAAGACCTCCATTTGGCAGTGCAGTCGTAAGATATCAGCACTTACGTGGGGATAGTCTGGAACCTATGACACCACACTATGCAAGTCAGGATATTTTGCTCAACTGAATAACTCTGTGGGGCGAGGACAGAAAGCTGATTCAAGGAGAAAGCCCGTGGTTCAGGTTCAAGATACTTATTTTCAAGGATTGGGGCTCAAGCGTGTCTGAGACATGATTGACCACAACTCAAAGCCCGATCCTTTTCGGCTATCGACAGACAAGACTTCGAGGGCTTATTCAGTGCTTTCGTATTTAAGACCCTTCTGGAGATAAACTCCTTGACAGGGAACGCTCTCTTTGCCATATAGGCCAGGGGGACTTGAAGGCTTGCGCGGAAGAGAGTAGTAGTTATTTTAACTGTGGTTAGACTTAGTATTATTTCTCGAAGGTGGAAGCTTAGGTAGTTAACTTATTAGCGATAGAAACTCGTTAGGCAGCCTAATAGCTCAGGTAGCTAATTCATAAGCTTAGTCTTAAATATATTAATGACTTTTCGCGGGGAAGATCTACTTTGGAAGGGGAGCTCGACTTCCACCGGAACTTGAACGTCTATGTCAAGAGAGCTGTAAAACTAGTGTACATGTACAGTTTAACTTTTCTTGGTTTATACTACGTCTGAAGAGATCTCCGGTCGGGCAAACGGATTTGCCGCTGTTGTCTTGAAGAAGCTCTTGCAGTCTGTGAGGGGTGGGGTCAAACCTCAAAAGTAGCTGCCACAAAGAAGAGCGGAGTCTCTAAGCAGAGGTTATTATAGGAGGTATATTAATAAACTATATGCCGGCTCGCGCATAGAAATCTTTATCTACTTTCTCAACACACTGCAATTAACTTAGTGTCCTTGAGCCTCTGAACAACACAATCTACCCTGAGTTCTCCCTTTCGTCCTCGCTAAACCACGGATCACGCAAGATCTCTGCAGCGGAAGGCCTCTTGGCAGGATCATATTGGAGAATTCGCCGGATAAGTTTCTTCACCTTCTCTGCCTCCTCGTCGGTCATTTCCGGCTTCATCTCGTCAAAATACTCTTCCATAGACTGCTGTTCCAACATAAGTGGCTCTCCGCCGTCAGGAACACCTCCGAGTTGACAATTATAAAGCTTCCTCTCCGGTGTGAAGTAAAGTGAAGAGGTTTTCCATTGGCGGTAAAGTTCGTCGGGCAAAGGACCCAGACGTTCATTGAGAAAGAGAAGGTGGTCATCATTCTGGTCAGTCTTGGAGTCTGCCGACATTACGCAGAAAAGAACTCGGCCAGTGATGAGCTCGAAAACTAGGCAGCCAAAGCTCCAAATATCGTGAGATTTGTGCACTTCTCCGCTCAGAATCAACTCTGGAGCCCGTAGGGCCACTGGAACAATAGGTTCCTTGGGAGGGTTTTCAAGAAAATATGCTATTCCTCGTAAGCTATAATGCATGTAGAGATAGGCCTGAACGGGATGTACTCACCACCACCCATATCAGATAGCTGAATGCTGTAGTCTTTCGCAGTATCTACGAAAGATGACAATGGCTCCTCCACACAAAGGTATCGAGGCGCCCATTTGTCATGTTTCCCGTCGAGCCTCGTTACTGGAGGGGATATCGACCCAGTTTCAACGTCCTCCTCTTGACGAAGCACGGATTCATCCTGTGCATCAATATTCTTGAGCCCAAAGAGCATGTTGCCTGGCTGAAAATCTCCATGGGCGATGCCATGTTGGTGAAGAAATGCCAGGCCCTGCAAAGCCTGCCTCAGGATGTTTTTTGCCATCTGAGGTGGATAACGGATGACCATTCCGCTTTTACAAGACTTGTACTGGAACAGTTCCTCGATCATAGAGCTGACAGACGGTCCCATGGGTTCAAAAACGAGACACTTGTGTGTACCGTTGGGGCCATGATGCTCGAACTCTGCCAGAAGCTGTGTGATGTGATGGGTTCCGTCTTTCGGAGCTACGTTAGCGAGATTGTGCAAGATTTGCAGCTCGTTGCATGGTGTCTCAACATTTGAGACTAATATCTTCAGAGCGACATATCGGAGATTTCTTGGTAAGGAATTAGCAGCCGACATGATGGGTTGATGGGGGGTAAACTAACGTTAGATCACGCGCTAGCCAGACGGTTGAGAAAGAGCCGTAGCCGAGCTTTCGGATGACCTTGAACTGGCCATGGTTGAAAAGATCGCCCAGAGAAACAGGATGGTAGCCACCAGGTCGATACTTTTCAATCCATTCACAGGGCGTTGTGAGATTTTCGAATCTCCATTCGTCACTATCGCGAGGGGCCCTTGGAGGCGGTGTAGTTGGGGGGGAGACGCTCATTGCTGCGTTAATAATTACCAACTTGAAAGACTTGGCAAAGATTGGGGAGAGTTTGACAGAAGATTTAGCTGAGCTCAAGGGAAGTCCAAACGATGTTCTGCCGTACACCAAACACTGCTTCTTATAACAAAAAGGCTGGCCAGAGGTGGTGATTGGAAGTCTTTGTATTTGATCTGAGTCAGACTGACTGTGAAAAACGAACCACTACCCACTGTGGTTGATTACTACAGGACCCTGATGCTGACAGCAAGCTGTCAATCCTAGGCAAGCTAAAGCGGGCCAACGCCTAGCCCTATGTCTCCCTCTTCCTCTTCTTCCTTCTTTACCTCTTCTTGCTAGGTTTCTTCTTGAGGCTATCTTCGGTCTTCACGGACGAGATTTCATGACTACCCTAGTGGGCTTCAGCGGTAGGCTCGCGAATTATTGGCCAATAGCGCGCCGATTTGTTATCTTAGCGTATTTAGCGAGGCGTTATCTTAGAGAGGCAAAGCTGGAAGCTGCCATTCTAAGTCATCTTCATAGGCGGCTTTGCCTAATGATGGCGGCAACAATTTGATTACTGTAGTCGACAGCACGTTGTTTGATGGATCTACTGGTGGCACAGTATCTATGCTGGCCTGCATCTAGGATATCATTTGTGTGTTTTGGTTGAATAACAGCCAGATGGCGTATTCTTGTATCGGGTTTGAGCGCTTTCCTCTACTATCAAAATTCCTCATTTCCAAAGCACACCTCATCAGGGTTGGGCACATAGATAGTACAATTACGTTCGTTGACTGGCGCTTTACCATCTTTTAATCTGTATTTGGACGACCGATTTCGAAACTCAAACGTTGTTCTTATAGCATCATAAATTAATACAGCAAAGGGGACATAGAACTGGCGGTATAAAACAAAAGCGCAATCAAGAGACGGAAAAATACAATGTTTCATACCCCTTGGCGGGAAAATTCCCACCTTCGTCTCAGGTCTCGGTATCAGGGGCCGAAAGACCGCTTCTGCGGGTTTTCCGTCCCGTGCTAACCGCGGGCGTGCACATTAATCCTTGTCCAACCAATAACCGCTGAAGGCAAAATCGCTTTCGTTTCAGGACTCAGTCCCTAATTATTGTAGGCTGTTGGAGATTGAGGATGAATTAATTGTGACTTTGTTATATAGATGCTGCAACGTCGCGCTCTGCTTGGCGCTTGATTTGTTCTCGGCATTCCATTCCATTCCATTCTTTTCGTTGATCGATATTCTGTCTTTAACTTATTTACTTTCCTTCAACATGCTTCGCCAAATCGCTCTTGTTGCACTTTCTGTGCTTCCTCTCACCCTTGGCCAGGTCGCTGAGGACTTTGAGAGCGGATGGGATAAGGTCGCGTGGCCCACGTACGCCCCCGATTGCGACCAGGGTGGTAGTGTCTCTCTCGACAAGACCACTGCCCACAGTGGTAAAAACTCTATTAAGGTTACCGGTGGCACAAATGGCTTCTGTGGACACAAGTTCTTTGGCACGGATGCCATTCCTGAAGGTCACGTTTATGTCAGGACATGGATGTAAGTCAGATGCAAGTAACACCGTCTCAGTGGAAAAGCCACTAACAATTTATTTCCCAACTTCAGGAAAACTGCCAAGGCTCTCGATGAGTCTCACGTCACCTTCATCACCATGCCCGACTCTGCCCAGGGATCAGGCAAGCACCTCCGCATTGGCGGACAGAGCAACATTCTCATGTACAACCATGAATCTGATGACGCTACTCTTCCCGACCTTTCTCCCCAGGGCATTGCTGCCTCCAAGAAGATCCCTGCCAACACTTGGCAGTGCCTTGAGTACCATCTGTCTCCTGATGGTACTATTGCTACCTGGCTCAACAACAAGCCTGTACCCGGCCTCACCTACAAGGCGGGTGCCTCTAAGTCGTACACCAACGGCTGGAAGAGCGGCTCCATCAAGCCCAAGATCAAGGGCGTCTACTTCGGATGGGAGTCCTACAGCGGAGCCGCAAACACTTTCTGGTACGATGACATTGCTGTCAGCTCCAAGCGTATCGGATGCTCCACCAAGTAAGCGATTTGCTAGCTTTGAAGGCTTGTATATAAGTTTAGATTTAGATCTTTGCCTGGTGCAATATTCATTGTATACAATTACCTTTTGACGAAAACATTCACGAGAACTATGTAAATATGTGTTATGCCCTTAGAATGGATGAGTTCGGTCTCAACTAGAACAAAACAATTCAGTTCTTTTTTTTAATCTCAGAAGCATAATGATATGATGCCTTTATAGCTATTTGTGTTTGATGCTGCTTATATACTATACTATTCTCGTCTTGCCACATCAAGACAAGGTATTGCCTTGTAACTACCAAGCGACCGTGGTGTAGTGGTTAGCATTAACGCCTTCCAAGCGTTAGAGAGGGGTTCGATTCCCCTCGGTCGCATTTTTACAAGTCTCCAGCAATTCTGTCTCAATTCTTTTTTTATTTCAAAATAACATCCAACTCTTGTAGGGTTTGAAGGCCTGACTAAATCAATTGAGTCTATATACTAATTCTTTTCAAAAGGGAAAGGATCCCGGCATTTCTCTTTCTGGTGTTCACCCTAGGCTCAAGAAACATGCTCCTCCTGTAGTATACATCTTGTAAACAATCTTGATCCTCGCCAACGAGCCGTGACAATTGCTCATCAATTCCTTTCTGCAGCTCGAGATCCTGGATGATAGGAAATGGGTCTCGACTTTCCACTAATCTTATAAGTATTGCGGCTATTCGAGTGTATTTTCTCCAATTGATTACCTTGTCGGTGTTTTCTGCTCCGTTTTTCGTACTTCGGCGTCTTTCATTCTTGTCACCCTTGCATCGCCCATCGGCAAAGACAAGCTCAGTGAGATAGGTACCTAGAAAAGGAAGACACGGCTTTGGAGACCCTTCAAACATCGCCCGAAGAGCTTTGTAGTTCTGAGAAGGATCTACAATCTTTTCCAGAGACCGCAATGACTCCTGCGTCATAGGGGATACGGCGTTCCAGGAGTCACGTAGCCTATGAATGGAAGTATCGTTTAATCCCGAGATAACTGCCACAAGCCCGTCAAAGTTCCTGAGTTGGAACAGTTGATGAGCAATCAGAATCCACTGTTCGATCATTCTGCCTCTGGATCTTGGGTTGATCTCTGCCAATATCACCTCTTTGACCCAGTTGGCAATGGCATTCGTGAGCCGGCTCATCGACGTAACATTTGGCGCCATCGCTTGGTCCGTCGTCCATCGATTAAAAAGTAGCTCCTTGGGCTGTATTGTGCAGAACAATTTCATTTGTTTAGCGGTGATCTGGCAAGCAAGATGCCCGTGACAAATGTCGAGAACGGAGAGCTGATGCGTGCTTTTATAGAAGGTGAATCTATCAGGATCCCCAGCAAATGATGCGTTCTTCACTGTAAAACGTGGCTTTACTTTTTCTTTTTCCGGTGCTGAATGTGCATTCGAATTCTTTATCTCGGAAGACTTGATACGCTCCGCAATTTCAGACAAGAGGTAGGCAGACCGGGGCAAAAAGAAACTGACTTGAAGCTGCAGGAACTGTAACATAGACCCGAGCACTCTATCTTCTGTTCCAACGCTCCAATATGACTCGAGCCAAGTCTTCAAAAGGTGACATATCCGGAATCGTATGCGGTTACTGTCGGGCTTGTGAAGATACTGAGCGAGCTCGAACTGATCGATCAGAGTGCCCAAAAACTCTGCAGGAGTGCAGAACAGGTCAGATGTTAGAAAAAAAGCAGAAATGAACCGCTCACGCTCTGACTTGTTGTCGCAATTTAGTATATATTTGACCAAACCTGACAAAGACACGCCAGTACTCTCCCCCTCAGAGTGGAAGGGTAAATTAAGATCGTCAGGTTCATCTCGATGACCAAAAGTGGCACTGGTCTCAGGCTCTTTGCCCGGAGAGCAATCCTTGTGTTTTGTAGAATGGCCTGTAATATTGCTGCAGGTTGGAGTAGCTCGTACAGAGCTTTGGATGCTCTCTGGCGAGCAATTTGGCAGGAACTTTGTTGGGCTGATGAGCACAGTAGCTCCGTGGCCAGGTAGATTCACATCCCCGTCGTTCCCGTCGTTCAATACAGGCCGAAACGTTATTGTCGCATCTAGGGGTCTTTGATGTCTTGCATCAACAGGCGCTTCTTGTTCAGTCAGGTTATTTCTGGATGAACGCGACTGGATGGTTAACCTTTCTCCATCCTGAGGCGCTTTCGGTGATGTTGGTGTTTTGTTGACGCCGTGCGAGCCCTCTGTATTGTTTGCAGATCTTGATATGGCCAGAGTCCCAGAAAGATTGCTTTGCTCACTCTTAGTTGTTGGCGTTACACAAGAAAGAGGCTCTTGAAACCATGAGAACATTCTGTCGTCCTGCTCATCTGTGGTGTGTTTGGTCAATGGAGAGGACCGCTGTGTGTCGTGAAGTGCATCAAGAAAAAGGCCGGTTTTCAATACGATTCCCCAAGCAATCAATATCAAGTGTGTATCCCATTCTTCAATCAGGAGCTGGCCCTCCATTTTAGAGGATATGAGAATTCCGATTTTTCGGACTTCCGCTTCAAAATTGGCGGCTTGGGTCAACACGGACAATCCAAGCGATCGTAATGTCTCCTTCGTAGGTAGCGACAGAGGTAAAGATCTCATATGTTGCTCTGCATTCCTCTATCGGCCAGATTAGAATCGTATGTCAAAGCTCTCCGAAGTAGATAATACATACAAGTATTGTTGAGACACTTTGAATGATCGGTTTGGTAAGCCTCTGGTCGAAAAGCGAGAAGCCTGAGTATCGAGCCAACTGGAGACTGTGATCGAATGCCAAGATATTAGACAAAAGTGATACCATTGGCTTTGGCTTATATATGGCACAGTAGTTGGTAGGAATCCACCCTTCCATACCGGAGGCCAATAATTTGCACTTTGCCCATCCTGAAGGATGTACCTGGTGAACAACTGCCAGCTCATTCTTTCCAAATGAGAGCACACCATGCATCTGCGAGATCTCTGCTGGCTCATAGGCATAGCAGGCGCGGACGAAAAAGGGTGAGAAGGTGGGCATCGGGTATTCTTCGCTCAAGGATTGAGATAAGATGAATGTGCATGAACAAAGGATCCCTTTAAAAACTGCATGGAAAATCAAATCAGGAAACAAAATACTTAAAATATGCTAAATGGCATTCTCACTTTGTGTAACTGAAGGCCTGCTGGGTTTATTGAAGATTCAATTCTTGATGATTATAATCGGATGATCGAGGCAAGAGACCTTCTTTTAAAAGTCATCTAATACTTGAAAGATTTGTTGGCCTCAAGCGAGATGCGCTATCATAACTAGTCTAAACTTTCACCTCACGAGGTAGACAGAATCAAGGCTGACCTCCAGGGTATCTCATGCAAGTGTCTAACCGTTGCAAAAGAAGGGGGCTTGTCATCTGATTTTACGTTTCAAGGTCTCTATATGGTTTAGTACCAGCACATTTCGTGTTACCGACTTTGGAAGGGGCGACTGTGGGGGTTGGACGTTACACTCTGAACTGAAAGGCGTTTAGTCGACCCATCCACTTCATGCAGCTTTGTCTCGAAAAAGCACAAGGTTTGGATGTCTCCAAGGTGTAAACTGCAAGATAGTACCACTTGGGATTAAAAGGACAAGGATGAAACAGGATAAACCTCAGCCTCATGATCTTCACTGCCCTTACGAATCACCCGTTCCCGTATATTGCTAGCTGAGGGTCAGATAGCAACAAGAACCCCACTCAACCACACACCAACATGCTTCCTTAATCAGGTCTCATGGTGAAGCGAATCTCTTAAAGATATCCCAGAGTATCGTGTCAGGCAACGAACGTCCAAACCTTGACCAAGCGGGCCAAGAATATGGAAATGCTTATACCCGTGCCACCTATGAAACAAATTGCGTTGGTTGGGTCTTGGACGAATCCACAAAAGGTAATTTGACAAACGCTGCTTATATACACTTATTCGAAATGAGTAGCACCAAGGTGGTTGAATTTCCTGGCATGAGAGGTGTATTGAACTACCCACAGAGTTGTGCTCGAAGATGTCTAAACCAGGGGTATCGCCCCATTTAGCTGCCGTCTCTATTCATTGAGTAAGTCCTCTTTTTCAGACCAGCAAGGCTACGTCTGAAGAATATAATGTGATATCTAAATATTCCAGGAGATGGTTTGTTGATCCGTGTCTACCCAATCATCAAAGCTTGAAATTCGAACACACAAGCTGATGCTGGGAGATCAGGTTACAGAACTTAGACAGGGACTACGTAAAACATTGTTTTTTTCCACAGAAGCTTTACCACTTCACATGATCTACAACAAGATTAGAAAGATTTACGTTGAACATAACGGCAGATCCCGACATAGCATGAAAACCTGTCTGGACTACTTATCTCAACCTGGCTTCTTTTCATTCCTCTTCGGACGCTGTCGCAAGTTTTCCATCTCTTTCTGTAGCATCTCGTTCCTCATTGTTAAAGATGTAATCTCAGAGTCCTGTGCCCGTTCCTCCTTGAGTTTTCGGACTTTTTCCTCCAGCCACACCACATAGTCTTCCTGATCCAGAATCTCCTTCATTCCTTCTGTTTTCAGTGTACATGGTTCTGCCTTGTGGCTTTGTTATCCAAATGTTAGATCAAGAACTATTCTTAGTGAGGAGACTTACGTTGATTCGGTGTAATCACTGCTAGGAACCATTGTGGACTGATGTAAAACAAGAAGATGGTGTTAAGTAGGAACAATTCTTGAGCCAGCCGAGACGAATTCCATGGAGCCTTTCAATTTCCCTTAAACATAATTCCAAGCTGCTCTTTAACTTACTTGGAGAGTACTCGCTGGATAGATGCCGTTCCCTTACAGTTTAGGCGGTAGGACGCGCTTCTTGGGTCTAGACGCAGGCCAACCCCTGTGCAAAACTAGCCTCCTTGACACCACTGAGACAACAGTTACCGTCAATCGACTTCTTGGTCGAGTAGCTACTGTTGACGAAGAACCCTGTCAAGCTTAGACAATTAGTAAGTTATCATTAGTACTTGTACGCAACCATAAGCCCGGTGCAGAAAATGCCTCTCATCATCTAAGCTTAATTGATTGACCGTTTTCGTTCAAGTGCCGGTATCGACCTTGAAGAGCCAAGACATTGGTTCGGAAGATCGGCAGAGTGCCTTATTATAGCCTTTGGGGACCTAGACTAAGGAGATATCCACTTCACTTAGAAGAGAACTTTTGTCTTAGATTGGAGGCACAATAAAATTCATGCCAAGCTTCCGTACTAGTTGCCATTGAGGTGCTCCCTGTCCAGCTGATTCACCCACACGATCCCCACCGCCACCGGACGTGTTTCGGCTCCAAAAACAAGGCATGATTGCGCCAGCTTATATCACCGAGTAGCCAGTTACTTACTTACGAAGCCGGGACGACCGTGTGTATGCAACAAAGAGATTGACGTGTTCCGCGGGGATAATACACAAGTTCCGTATGACATCCAATCTTGTGGGTCATGTTGGGCTTGAAAGTGCACTAAGGGGTCCCATCAATGGCGACATCAACGGGGATACATAAAACTGTCACCACTAATTTTCATAAGAGCTAGTTCACCTGTCATCTGAGACTGGTGAACGAGTGCCTTGAGCGATGCTGTGGTCTGTCTTGCCAAGACTCTCTAACGCAACTCGGGAGGAGGCTTACGGTTGCCCCCGTAGCTTTTACCAGTATATACAAGCCCAGTGAGGCCGCTTACGCGTCATCTACGCAACACTGTATAGTGAGGATAAGCCATCTCATAAGGGAAGTGTAGATGTGATGTTCCTACCTTCCTAAAACATCAAGGCCTTGGCTGGCAACAAGGAACAGAACCTAGCGGTTTGTCTAGAGTTTGAAAATCAGACATGGACTGGCATTTATTATGTATCATTTTATCGGCCTTTCTGGGCAATTCATTTTCTAAAACCATGTTTCGGGGGATGAACGCCACTGTGTTGACACAAATTCGCAACCGAACTTATCCCTACACAACTTGCGTGAAAACAAAGAGGTTGTACAAATTTCAAATTCAGTCATATCGCAACTAAAGTCTGATACTATGTACGTAAGTAAAGGGTCTGGAGAGCTCTCAAGGAAACCGTCACCTGTTGTCGAACGTGTCTTTGTTTTGAGGGAAGTAGAGAGGTAGGAACAGCCTATAAAAAATACATCATGGCTCTCCTCTAAAGTCTCTTCATGTTAGTAGCCAAAACCCACGAGAGAACAAGAAAAGATTAAATTGAACTATATAAAAAAAGCCTTATACGACATTCATCTAGGCGGAGTAATTAAATCGTCTGTAAAAGCAGTTTCATGCGAACTGCAAGTGATCGAACCATGCTCGTGCCGACTCTGTGCTGGCGAGATTGTCTATCATAACAGTAGCTGACACGCCTTCTCGTACATTCTCCTTGACTATATCTTCGATATCCCTCTCCGTTATGTATCCGCTTTCTCTAAAGTCGACTGGGAATATGGGTCTACCGGGTTGGCCATGTCCTGCCTTTTCAGCGTTCAGCCGTGGCCAAAAGTCGACGTGGATACCATACCGCATGAGTAGAAAAATAAGCGATCTCCGGGCGCACACCGAGAGACAAGCCAAAGTACTGATTGAAGGATATTCTGCCTCGTCGGCTGGCTTGTCGGCCGATAGTACATGTCGGATAGGATAATGATGTTCTCGGCGAGGCAACCATAAACTTGCTCAAGGAACCTGGCTATGCCGCTGGCGTTGTGAGCAGGAAGTTGGCCACGTGTGTTGAAATAGTGAACGCAAACGATGACGGCCTTGGATATCGTGGGGAGTTTGTTAGTCATGGATGCTTGACTGTATTCATTACCTGTTACCCAGTAAGGTGCACGACCTATTTCCCGAGGGTGATAAGATTCATAGTCTTGCATGAAATTGATAGACGGCGTGTTCGATCCTTCACGTTGCATGGAGTACGTAGATAGATGTTCTGTTGAATCTGGTATCACTCGACAAGTCTTGCCTTTATGTACGGAATCCCCGATCTCTGTAGCCGCCAGATATCCAGAAGCCCCTTGTTGTCTTTACGGAGTGTACGGATAATAATCATTACTCGCCCATTACTCATCAACTAAACTCGCGCCTCGTGGCTTGGGTTCAGTTCGGATATGTTGCAAATGGGTTAGCATTGGACTGAAACTGATCCGTGTGAGTGTGTCGTTGCTTTTGCGATGCACTGGCGACGTCATGGTTTATTCCAGACAGCGCCTTTTTCAAACCCATAGACACCTGACTCAAGGCCATCGAGTTCGGATCCTCGGAATTACATGTCAAGCCTAGCTACCATGTACTGAGTGGCATCTATCGTAAATCTGTAGTATGTTTATTCTAGCTAGAATCTGGCAGCTGAAATATCTTGCCACTTACATTACCCGATTGTTTTGGCGTAAAAAATGTTCATATCAAGTCCATACTCCATGAGAGAGCCTAACAAGTAGGTCGACACCCGCCCGTTCTAAGACCAATTACCGAGATGCTCTTGGCGAGCTCCATGAGTGACATTGCCCCAGGATTTCAGTGCAGGCCCAGGCGACCCACGTTTTGGTGTTGACGATATGCCGAAACATCCGCAGCCACCGTCACTCATGGCGTGGTCTATGTTGCAAACCTTATGCTTCTTAGACTTAGTCCAGTCCCTGCCTCTGTCCCTGAGCCACCTCGTGTGCCACCAGCTGGTTCTGGCTTGAAATGAACGTTAGTGTCGATTGTACCTCGGCTGCGAAACGCCACATAAATCCTAGACTTAGCACAACCAACAAACCAATTAGATAGCCGGTGTGAATGAGGGGATCTACAAGTGGGGAATGGATCGCGTCGGCCGTATCCGATTGTAGTCGACATCGCTTTAGCTCCAAAGGAAGTGGATGCAATGATCGCTGACCCCGGGATAGGAATCCCAAACACTCCCCTCACATGGTGAAGTATCGTACGAGAATCCATCTGTATTGTGGGACTGGGCACCTCATATGATGAGGATGTCTTATTGCTTGGAGATTGTTGCTACTCACTGACTATGCGAGGTATAGAGAGGGTGCCAAGTGACGACTCAGTGGTTTGCTTTTGTATCAAAATGCAGAATTCCAAAAATTGACCAGTTTTCTTCGCCTCAGTCTGGACCATAACAGAGAAATGCGTGGTGCGTTGAGGAAAACATTAGCACAACCACATTACACACACTCCGCAGTCAACTTTAACTGCCTTCATTATTCGTGATCTAATACAGAACTTTTTAACATATTTCCGCAATAATACTTGGTCAAGTTGCGCAATAGCCCTTAACGCTCGTCTGAGGAAGCGTATACACGCTGACTGTACTGCTTACCGAAGGACTTAGAAACGCTATTTTCTGTATAAAACCCCTCGCTCGGTGGTTTAGTCAACTGAGTACACAGTATTTGATACAATCCGACTGTATCTCCAGGACTGCCTTGCTCATCATGAGTATGAGAGATACTTTATCTGTTTCACCGCTGGTGTCCGATGGTATTGGCATCGCTGAGCCCGAGGAAAGGAGATTTCTACAAGTCGTCACCGACGGTGCACAATCTAGTTTTCATTGGCGTGAAAGGCTTGAAAGCTATGTGAGTTGCCTTCGGATTGCCCAAGGAGCCTCGTATCCAGTACTAACAATTCGGAGCAGGGCCAAAGGGTGCAAGAGCTCGTGGGTTCAACGTGCCCGCAAACCAATACTTTCAGTAGGTCACTTGAGCACAGAACTGCGATGCACTGACAAGAGTTCAAGATCTGGGCCCGATGCAATATGTTGAGTCGCCACGCCTTGTTGGAAAGGCCGTTAAATTTGAGAGTAAGTTACACCTCTGGCTCGCAATGCCAATGCTTCTCGCTTGGCTAGGCTGCGCTAACGATATCAGATCCTAGCAAACAGTTTGAAGAAGGGATTGAACATCCAGCGGACGAGGTCGAAATAGAATCTATACACGAGAAGGGCGAATTGCAGATGCTACAGAATGCACTCACCAAGTGCTGGACTCTATGCAATTGCTTCGAGAGCTTACTTTCTACACAGCATAAATGCATGTCCCAAAAGCACATACAAGACCCTGATGAACATGCGTGGAGGGCCTGTTGGAGTCTTTGCCAGCAGCTTTACATTGACTGGTGTCACGACCTCGGTTCCTTGAACCTCAAGTTGGAACTCGGTCTTTTGCGTAACCTCTGCCAAGCACTTTTCGATACCCGCCATCCAGCTGATGAGGATATGGACTCTATTCTACGCACAAGCTTTGGTCTCAATAACCAGTAAGTCATCGAAGGCTCATGAGAATACTTTCTAACCTCTAGACAGCCTTTACAGCACTCAACACGGCGGACTACCGGATCACCTTAGTTTCAGAACGTTAGATATGTACATTTCTCTATGCCAACAACTTCTGAGACACCGGGTCAGCACGGCTGGAAAGTCCGAACGGTTGCTTAATCCCTGCTGGTCGCTTGCGGAGATGTTTATTAGTCTACAGCGGCACAGAAGAGAAAGCAAGAAGTCAGATATGGAACTTCTGAGCATTGCTATCCAAGGTTGCTGGGAACTATGCAGCGTGTTGGAAAAGAGCTGGGTGCAAGCCACATCTTGTAGAAGGGATATATGCTATAGAAGATAGATATGCGGATTGTATGATGGTGGTTTTTTTGTAAAATTGCTATTGATGCAAAAGTTTTCTCGAATTAGTTGAAGGGGGCTGGAAATATGTCGTCTTCCGAACAATCTACGGATACTCTAATTGATCGAGTTAGAATTATATGCAGGTTATACTATTCTATATTCATGATCAAGTGCTTTCGTCTCGTATGAACATTATGCTAGTTGCACTCCTCCTCGGTCTCCTATTAGGGGGAGTTCAACATCTTGATATCTGGTATGGATAAGTAGCCTTCAATTAAACAGAGCTAGTGAAGAAAGAACACAATCATACGCCGATGTTATCACCTCAAGGGCGTCGATGGAAGTCAGCGCTAACTTACGCGAGGTCTGACCTGTGCCAAGGATTAGTACCAAGGTCTTGGACTACTACTAGCTCCTTGGCATAAGCTTTGCAGTGTGCAAAGACGGTAATTCGTGTCGTGACTCGGCTAGAATGCCATCAGCCTGTAGAATGATCCTGTTCAGTTGTGAAAGTAAGTGGGGACACTCGGTCCAGTTCACACTCAATAATACATTAATCACAAAGCAATGCATCATGCCCAGGGCTTGTAACTATCACTAAGCCCGCAATGGTGTCGAATTTGTAGACTGGTACACTAGCCACGCGTCGGCGTTATTGGTTATGCCAGTCTTTAAATTAGGCTTTGATGACAATCATACGCGGATAAGGATTAATCGGAGTCGTTGGTTGTGACAGGGGTACGGGCCGTGAGTTCAACATCAACGTTGCACCAACGATCTCCGACAAGGTTCAAGTAGATACTGGGATGATTAATGAGCCCGAGCCATTGTCGATCTTGTGCTTCTCAAAAGTCCCGGGAAAGTATGCAACTCGTTAGATCTTCGCTAAGATGGCGTTAGCCCTCCCGCCATAAGATCGCCCGTTCCCCACAGATCAAGGAGGCGTTGTGAGACTGACAAGTCATGGCGTGATGGTCCGTCTCTCGCTTTCACCGACCAGAGATAAACGATCTCGGCGGCTCCGTACTCCGTAGTGCCCGTATGATGTGGGTCGACCCTGATCTTGCCCGCAGCGCTCTTGTTTTCCTTAGTATGATGCAAGGAGCAACCGTTTAGTAACCTCGGTAGGTAGCTTCGGCTATCACCACGTTTAGGTAAAGGGCCACCCCCAGGGGTTCATGTGGCGGCATCAAGGAGATGGAAGCTTCATCTCTTGTCTCAGCTCCCCATAAGCCCGGAGAGCGGCCGACATGCATAGACGTTGATCGACCACCCTACAACAATAGAGTTTACAAAGGCTCGCACGGCTTTTGCTACTGCACGACTGACAACGTCCCCACTGAAAGTTTCGAAGATATCGCGACTGATACGCACTTTTCAATCAAAGCAAGTCGGAGAGGCAAAAAGAGCCAATCAGAGGGTGTACATGTGTACACGTGCTCATGTTGCTTTGAGCTCAATAATATGGCCCCAACAATTGGAACAACTTCTTTGGCAAATCCTGTACTGACTAGGGACTCTTGTACTAGGAATTACATCTAAACTAGCTAGAGGCAGAGGATTGCAAGCTGAAGAAGGATCGAGATTGCGGTTTGTTGGTGCTGGCTTTTGCACTCCAGGTCGAACACATAAGACACCTTGACTTGTTCTCCTAGTTTACCAACTGCACATCTTTATACCCCTGTGTACGGTGTTGAACCCCCTACGCTGCATCACTAATTTTCGTTTCATCATCTCTCTTCTAGATCGATGTTTCGCCATGGCATCCCCGCAGTACGACTACTCGCCCACGTTCCACGGTCACATTCAAAGTATAAACGATGCCCTCATTATCCTTGAGGCCTGCCTCCAAGGATTACTTCTACATGTCCCACGCAAGCTTCGCCCCGAAGAAGCCCAATGTGTTATTCAAAGTGGAGCCATCTTTGTTTACGAGGCCGGATGTTCGGGTATCACACATTGGGAAGGCTTTCGAGAATGGCATTGTTTCTTTCGATCCGGAGACTTTCAGCTCTACAGGGAGGTAGATAAGGGTGTTTCCTATGGATGGAAAGACTCGAAACCCCGGATAAAATACGGGAAGCTAGTAAAGCAAACCACTGTCTTGTACGCGAATCAGATTCAGCATCATATGGCGTCTTATTCCTCAATAAGCGACACGGCGGACCTTACGAATCAATATTCTTCTGCTTTTGACAATCTGAACCAGGTCCGGATACGAGGGGAGTCATCAGCACGAGGAGCTCAGTCAGGAAATTAGGTGTAAATTTTGGACATGCTACACATCTGGACGGCAAAATTTGGAGGGAAAATTGTAGCCACAATTCATTGTAACATGAAGTTTCATTGATGCACTCGATCCAACTTTGCATGATTGCAGACCAAATTCCCGTGATCTTCTCGGTGACTTTGCCCGGTGGTGAGGTTGATCGCTGAATAAGCACGACATAGTGTCTTTTTTAGAACAACTCTAGATATGGCGTACTTTTTATCACAGCGATTACAATTTGATACTTCAATCTGTATCATAGTGACTAGCTATGATTGAGTTCGATTAGAATTACCTGACGGTTTAGCTCATGTTCTGTAAGGTATGTTCCATGGCTTGTGGTCCCGGCCACCAATTTCAACGCTAATTACACATTTTCCACCTTTTAAGCCTTTGCTTACTGGAGCGTCAGAGATATTTGAAGGCTGTTCTCGCCTGTTGTCCCGTCGTCTCCTGTGGCATTTTTAAATGTTAAACCCTCTCGACACGCCAGTCTGCTACCTTTCAAGTATTCATCGATGCAGTTCAAAGCAAATGACGAACATTTAGCACTGGCTGCTTTAATTCATAACTTGAAAAAGGTGTTCAAAATATAATCCTGCCCTAAGCTACCCAAAGTAAATGCGGCAATAAGCCACACGCGTCTCGACGAAATACTGATTAAGGTATATATATGGATATATCACACTCATCAACTATCCAGATTCGTGTCAAACAACAAGGAGCTTTTACTTTTGCTGAAACTCTAGGGCTATTACCGAACTCTCAGCCATCGGAATACCAAAAGCCTTTGAAGTAGAAGCTTAACAAGACTTCGGCGGCCTCATGCTTTACTGAGAGCCCAGTTTGAAGTTTCTTCTCGTGCCAAAGTACCCAACATCAAGCGTAACCATATCATCGAGGTAAGCCAAATCAACCTTTGACGGAGTCGAGTCATCTTCTCCAAAGAATTTCGCTACACGGTTTGCCGTCCACTTTGGGTTCTCGTCGGCTGATATCAGTTAGTAATTATCTCTCTGCCTTCAATAGTGTTACTCACCAATCCAGTGTCCTGCCTTTGGAATGATGTCAACATCGACATCGGAAGAGATGGGTTCGAAAGACTGTCGGAGGACAGGTTCTAAGCCCAAGCTCGCCTCGCCACCCATTCCCAACACTGGTACACTCAGCTTACTTGCGTTCAATGAAGCCTTGAAGAAGTTTGCGTCCTGGTAAACAGTTGAGCTGGAAAAGGGCCCAAGCATGGCCCTGAGAAATCCGGGCTTTGAGATACTGCTAGTGAATCTGTTGACCGTGTCTTCACTGAAGCTTTCTCCTCCGGAATAGCTGCCGTGGAAAAAGTACCATTGCAAGAACTGCTTCTCTTTGCCTGACATGAGAAACTCGGCCAGGTCGGGAACCTGGAAGAATGCCAACTGCCAGTTCTGGTAAAGGTCCCAATAGGGTGCTGGGGCTGAAGATTGTTCATAGCCGAAACCTGGAAGAGGATATTCGGCCAAAGCTAGCCTCTTGACTAGGTCGGGGTGCTGGATGGCGAGTGCGGTCGCCATACCAACTCCCTTGTCGTGCGCAAAGACGTACGCAGACGTGATGTTTAAGAAGTCCAGCACACCCTTGAGGTCGGCGGCTGAAGCAGCAGCGGTGTAGTTTCCATCAGGTGGGATGCTTGAATCACCAGCACCGCGGTTGTCTGGCGCAATGACAGTGTAGTTCTGAGCGAGGATAGGACCGATGAACTGCCATGTAAGGCTATGTTGGGGGTTTCCATGAACAAGAAGTAACGGAGGACCAGAACCAGCATAACGGAAGTGAATGCTGACATCGTTTAAAGCGACTCGGCCATGGGCCCAGTCATTAAAGTTTGAAGTTGCTGCTGCGGCAGAAGCCAAAGCAGCAAAGGCAAGCTGGAAGACGCGCATCTTGATGGTTGAACTGGAAGGAATATCGAAGAGTTTGTGTTTCTAATGATAAGCTCAAAAGTTCCGTCTAACCATGCCATTTTATATCTAAACCGATTTCCTTTTCATGCAGGCAAGACTCTAAGAGTCAACCAAAGGATCAGCCCTATGATTCTTAAGCTCCGGATGCTCCTTTAGGAAAGTGGGTCTACCTAGCTAGTTCGTCTTACATGGCCAGCTTCCAAGCCAGGTTTTTCGCTTACAATATCAAAGGATTGTCATCAGCGGTCCGAATACGAGTGAGTTCTACTGGACCTGAATAATAAGTTACTAAGCATGAAGGGTCTTTGTAACTTGGAGCTCATGGTGGCGGATCCAAGTCAGGGTGCTGGATGCCTTTGAAGGATTCGATTCGAGAAGGTGAACTTGGGCGATGGCAATGAGCACAATTTTCCCACAATTTAAGCATCGTAACCCATGCTCGCGCAGCTGCCCAGATTGGGCTTCTCATCAGGTATCTGGGGTGGTTGTGTTATTGAACGCGGAGACTCCTGTTCTTCACTCTGAGCTCTACGTCATCGGGCGCTCAAACCTCACTCCTCCAGAGCAAGGTTCTAAGCGAGAGTGGCCGATAAAGCAGTGCTGAGCGCCACAGGGTTGATTACTCATTTGGCAGATTTCTTTGAACCACGGATCAAATAAAGAATTACTTGTGCCTATGTTGGAGATATGGGAGTGAAGCGAGATCATAAATAGAATAATCCACGATTGGCCAAGACTACCCAATACTCAGGAATGTTATACATGGAGAAAAAAATACTTGTATACCAGAAGCTCATTTAGACTATGCTTTTATATCCTACCTAGTTGGCGAGACATAATCTCACACTTACTCTGTCTCTCTCAATTAAGCAATACCTATCTATGGGCTACTGGTCAGTCCATCGGGTCAACAACCTCTTTCAGCAACTTTAACATCTCATCACGCGTCTCTAACCGGCCCTCAAGATACCATGTATACTTGGCTATCTTGGCGGCTGAGTTCCCTGCCGCATCTCGGCACGACAGATCGGCTCCATTAGCTAGCAGAGCCTTAGCCATGCCTACCGATCCTTTTGCAGCTGCGAAATGAAGTGGTGTGTACCCTTGACTTACCAATGCTATGCCATATTTATCAGGTTCTTGGATGATCTGATGCAGCTTGTATCCCCAGTAAGAAGCAGGCGGGGGAGGATGGCTCCGACCAGTCACAGTTGGGAAGATAGCACGGCCGTTAGGGTCGACGCCTTTCGAGATAAGCTCGGCGATTGCAGCTAGGACCTTTCTGCTAACTTCTCGTGTTATGAAGAGTGAGAGAGCATGTAGTGGTGTCCAACCCTCGGCCGTAGTTGCCAAAGGGTCAGCTCCGTGATCGAGCAGAATTTGAGCAGCGTGTATGGCATCTGAGATGCTCTTCACCTTGCCATCTTCAGAGAAACCAGAGGATGTTGGAACCAAAGCGCACATCAATGGCGTCCAACCATTGGCGTTAACTTGGTTGACGTCGAGACCTTGAGACACAAGATACTCAATGATATCGAGCTTCGCACCAGCAGCTGCGTAATGCAATATAGTTGTACCGTATTTGTTAGTAGATTGGATAGCTTCACGTCGATCAGCCTCGTTGGGAAGAGTGAACAACTGCAGCAGAAGAAGTCTCAAATTCGTTCCATATGCTGCCTCATGAATAGGCACAGCACCAGACTCATCTTTCTGAAGAACGAAGGCTTTGTGACCGAGAAGTAGTCGAATTCCCGCTTCGTGAACACGTTGTGCGCGGCCTCCTTGACGTATAGATTGTGCGCTGCCAAGATGGTGCAAAGCCGATTTTCCCTCTTTGTCTGTCGTGTTGGGATCAGCCCCATTTTCTAGAAGCACGCTCAGGGAACCAATCAAGTTTATGTTTTGAGCAGTGTAGATAAGAAGAGGGATGCCGAAGCGTGTCGTACTGGGGTCTGCTCCAGCGTGGAGGAGCAGCTTGACAAGCTGGTGTTGCTCGAAGTAGTCGACGCCTTCATAGTCGATACAGTACTCATTGGTAGAGGCCATGTAGACTTTGTAGTCTATCGCATGTGCAAGTGCGGTATCCAAAGCTTTCTGATCAAACTTGGCCTTTGAGATAAGGAACTCCGCGACGTAAACTTTCCAGCGCTGCGCTGCACTATTGAGAGCTAGCTTCTTTGTCTCAAGGGTCCAGCCATCCCACCAGCGCATGAGATTAGCGACACTGGCAACTTGACCCCAGGCCGCGGACTCGAGGAAACAGTACTGAAGGTTCTTGTAGATTTGAGAACTCTGGGGAACTTTGACATGTTTCAAGAGCTGGTACAGAAAAGGTTGTTTGCCCTCCCTCGCAGCAATTGTAAGTGCATCGGCCCGATCATCTAAGCTGTTTGAAAGTGCTAAGGGATCGGCACCCGCGTCTAGAAGTAGGCTCACAACTTCAAGATTATCGCAGAAGATAGAGACATGAAGTGGTGTACCGTATCCAACGTTATGTAGTAGTAAGTTTGGAGAGGAGGTGATCAAGTCGTGAACCTGGGTGAGATCATTGTTGCAAATAGCCGTATATAAAGGAGAAGCTTCTTTAGACGACTGGTAAAACTCTTCAACTCTTTGCTTTCTCGACTTTCTTTGGAGGAACATGATGAATGAGGGACTTTGTCTCTAAAAGAATGAGTGGCCACCACAGTAATTTGTGACCTATTTAATGGGAGGGCCAAGAGCTGATGCTCCACATGAACAGGCAGCAAAGCTCATCCCTGCAGGGATTCAGCCGCGTAAAGCCATGACCGCGTTTGAGCATGTGGGGAACAGAAATGATATTTTATTGTCTTGCACTTATAACATCTCAGATACTAGATGTCGTAGTTCATTTTTGTCCATAGCATGCTCATCCCTCCGATCCCCTTCTTCGTCCCCCGAAGCCCAAACCACGGTCAAGCTTGTATACTGTTCCAGATTCTGTAACTCGACAGGTATTTCGACCGCCATGCCATCTCCCGTCTCTGTATCCGAAAGCTCCAGGACGCGGGTGCTCACAGCATCAAAGCGGCCACATAGCAGTTTCCCCTGTTCCCATCGCTCACTTAACGCTCGAAGGATGGACATGACATCCTTGACAACCATCCAAACATCGAGCTTCCGCATGGCATTATTGTCTCTGTTGGTGGTAGTGCGGAGTTGACAATAGCTGTAGAATGCCATAAGTCCGGTCCAGTAAACTTTCTCACAGGCAATCTGCACGTAGAAGATGGAGTTGGACTCTACTAGCCGGCGATATATCGCGATGAAACCGACAGCTGCTTGCCATAGTTCACTAAGCTCATCATGCGTACGTTGAAGTAAGCATCTGTAGGGCCTCAGTAACAACATACGACCCATAAGCCATTCACTTTCGATGAGGGTCTTGTTCGGTAGTTGTGAGCTGGAGTCTTTCCAATGACCCAACTTATTGCAGAGTTGTTCATGGACCAATCGTGCATCACCTGTTTCCGAGTCTGGGGTTTTGTTGAGGCGATTGTATATCTCAGACTGTATTTGAAGTGCACGATATCGCTGCAGATACCCGTGGACCTCGACAGCCGTTGCTGAGGTCTCAATTCTGAAGGTGGGCAGGGATACGTTTATAGCCGAGTCAGATATTTCGGTGGGCCGTCCACATCCCAAACTCATTGACCGGTCGAATGAGTACATACTCCACCAAAGACGGCGTCGTGTTTCCAAGAGACTTGTAGCCACTGAATCTAGCGGTTGTGGATCCTGATGGAGTCCAAGATCAACGCACATGCGCATGCCGACACCAATAAGGTACCAGGCATCGAGTAATGAAGGGTTGAGAGTAGCGAATTGGATCAAGAATAATATTGACTGTACACCAACGATAGTGTTTGGTAGAATTGCGGACTCGCGAAAGGTCAGTGCTGTGCGAAATAACCTCTGTGCTTGCGTTGATATGACACTATCAGCACTTCGTGATAGACTAGAGGCCGATATAGCCAACACCAACATGACAGTAAAGTAGCTATACCCGTGACTTATCGAAGAGCGATCAAGATCATCTTGACTCGGCGTAAGAACACTCGCTGGGTCCTGCGGTGGACCATCTTGTCCGCGCTCGCGAGGAGGATCTAGACCAGAGAAGACATGCTCGAACTGCACCCAGAAGCCTTGAATAGAGAAGAAAGGTATGCGTGGGTAAACCTGATCGAAGTAATGTTTTGCCAGGCTCAAGGCCGTTGACTCCTTGGGTAAACATGGAGCAACATGATTTGCTTGAGTAAGACGTAGCGCTGATGAGAGTTGGTTGGTGCTTGCAGTCGCCAGCACAAGCGAAGATAGTGTCGGCCCTTCTGCAGCCGATGGATATGAACAGGCTATTATAGGCAATGCCCCAATATCAGCGATGAGTGAATCGATAATTGAACGTTGATGTGTTTCTACCGATTCATTCCGGTGGGACCGCTCAGTATCTGACGGCGAAGTGTCATTGTTTTGGCCATTGTTGTGTTGACGAAGTCGTTGTTCCGTGGCTTCAATCTTTTGCCGAAGATAAGTTGGATAATCTCGTCCCCGATTTGATGATTCCGTTGAGAGTGAACAAGTTGCTTGACGGCCAAATCTGACGCATCCACCACATGCTGGAGTTGCGCCGTTGCACTAAGAAGAATGAGCTTTTGGTCTGAGAGCATGACAATGCAATCACCTTGATCTTGCGAACTTTACAGAATGTACATGCCGACGAGACTTGCGATACTCGCAAGGTGACGTTCCTCAAGGGTCGCGTATCGCTCATGGCTGTGATAGGTGGCAACGCGCGTCTCCTCACGCTATTGGATGCCAGGGCTGGTGAGTCAATACCATCAACAAATACCCAAGTAGCTGAAATGGGCTCATGGAGATATCACGAGGGATGATGCCTCCATCAAATGGCTTTAGCTGGAGCTCAGTATTGAATAACCGAGCAATGGCGGCTTCTTGTTGCCGATGTGAGTCTCCTGGGTAGAGTTGCGGGGAAAAAGTGGAATATCCGACGGAACCACCGCAAAGGTCTTGGAACGAGCTAACGGCGGTTCCGTCGATATGGATGGTAAGATTGAGCAACCACTTCTTGGGTTTTGAGGACGTGGGCAATAAAAGAGACTCTTTGGAGGCATGTATTCTACTCATCTTCATCATCCTAGCTTAACTTGAACGCAAAATACAACACTCCCCAAGCCATTTAGCACTCAGATCAATCGCTACAATGGCCCCTGCAAGGATATCCCACAACCCTGTCCTCCGTCGTGAGCCAGCAACCCAAAGCCGTGACTTTCAACTCCGCACATTGAACTCAGATCTCTGTGTCTGCGGCGGAGGCCTAGCAGGCACTATCGCCGCCATCGCAGCAGCGAGAAATGGCGTATCAGTAATTCTCATCCAAGACCGCCCTGTTCTAGGAGGCAATGCTTCCAGTGAGGTCCGATTATGGATCCTTGGAGCTACGTCGCACATGTTTAACAACAATCGCTATGCGAGAGAGGGCGGTCTTGTCGATGAGATCTTACTCGAGAATCTGTACAGGAATCCTGAGGGTAACCCTTTGATTCTCGATACCATTCTTTTGGAGAAAGTAAGATTGGAGCCGAATATTCAATTGTTTCTCAACACAGCTCTTGTTGGATGCGATAAGGAAGGCGATCGAATCAGCTCTGTCAGCGCATTCAACTCACAATCTTCCCTCAAATTCACCATCCACTCTCAACAATTCATCGACTGCACCGGCGACGGCACACTCTCCTTCCTCGCCGGCGCCCCATTCAGAATTGGCGCTGAGAAACGCGACGAGTTCAATGAACTCTTCGCCCCGTCTTCCGAGTACGGCCATCTTCTCGGCCACTCAATCTACTTCTACACCAAAGACGCAGGCAAACCCGTCAAGTATGTTGCACCAGCCTACGCTCTCAAAGACGTTGAAGGGGAAATTCCTCGCTTCAAGAGCTTTAGCACTAAAGAGATGGGCTGTAATCTCTGGTGGATTGAGTATGGCGGTAGACTTGATACTATCCATGATACGGAGCAGATTAAGTGGGAGCTTTGGAAAGTTGTTTATGGAGTTTGGGATTATTTCAAGAATTCGGGAAGGTTTCCTGAGGCGGAGAATTTGACACTTGAGTGGGTTGGGACTATTCCGGGGAAGAGGGAGAGCAGACGGTTCAGTGAGTCCCCCTGCTGCAATATGTGCGAGCAAAGCTAATTGTTACAGTCGGCCCTACCATCATGGTACAACAGGACATTGTTGAGCAGCGCTATCATTCTGATGCCGTGTCTTTTGGTGGCTGGTCTCTTGATCTCCATCCCGCTGATGGTGTCTTTTCTGAAGTCGACGGCTGTACTCAATGGCACTCAAAGGGTAAGTTCACTGTTTGATCAGGTCTTCTTTCTACTAACAGTCGCAGGCGTCTACCAAATACCATTCTCCTCAATGGTTTGCTCGGAAATCCCTAACCTCATGTACGGTGGTCGTATCATGTCAGCATCCCATGTCGCCTTTGCGTCTACTCGTGTCATGGCGACATGCGGAGCCAACGCCAACGCTTTGGGTATTGCTGCCTCTCTTTGCAAGAAGCAGAGCGTTGATCCTATGGAGTTACTTGTCAAGAGCAACATGAAGAATTTCCAGCGAGAGCTCATGCGGTTTGGTCAGTTTATCCCGGGGTACAAGCTCAACGACCCCGAAGATCTTGTTCGCTCAGCCTCCAAGATTGAGGGATCCTCGTTTAAGCTATCGCAGCTTCCACCTGATGGACCACCGAAGGTGTTGGTCAGAAGTCTTGCGCAGATGCTTCCCCTCTCGCAAGGACCTGTTCCTACCTTTTCCATCACGGCTATGTCGGTGGAAAACACTGTATTGACGGCTCAGCTCCGAGGCTCTCAAAAACCGTATAACTACACTCCCGAGGTCATTTTGGCTGAGACCAAGTTTCCTCTTGTACCAGGCCAAAATGATCTTGTCATCGACTTCAAGGTTGAGAATCCCCAGACTCAATATCTATTCCTTTCCTTCCTGCAAAATGACTCCGTTGCGCTTTGCACAACCAAGACACGCGTATCAGCTCTCATGACTGTTGAACACGAATGCACTCAAAGTCCGCCCAGCGATGTTGGAGTTGATGAGTTTGAGCGCTGGACACCAGTTCGCAGACCCATGGGCCATAACCTCGCCTTGACCTTGGATATTCCACTGAAGGCTTGGGGAGTTGAGAACATCCGCAATGGAGTTCCCCGTCCGACCAAGAGAACCAACTGCTGGGTTCCCGGCGCCGATTGCTCTGGTAGGAAGATGATGAATATTGGTTGGGATACACCCGTTAAGGTGAACAAGGTTGTTGTTCACTTTGATACAGACTATGATCATGCACTTGAGTCGGTCCTGAGAGGTCACCCAGAAAGGACTATCCCATTTTGTGCCAAGAAGTGGCGTCTGTTGGACCTCTCTAACGAGGAGGTAGTGCTATATGTTGAGGATAACAATCATCTGTCCCGCCGGGAGGTTGTTCTTGAATCTAGCAGGACGGTGAGGGAGCTTGGTATTGAGGTTTTGGAGCTGAATGGTGATGAGAATGCACTCGGTGGTATTTTCGAAGTCCGGGTGTACGAATAAATACACACATAGCTGGGAATTGGTACTATACATGCAGACATTTCACATTTATCCGTTCTCATTTTAACGCCTGTAAGCTTACACTAACATCATTATCCATAACTCTCTGATCAGTCAGTAGCCTCCAAGCACCTTGCCAACTTTCCAACTACAATGGGGTGTTCAAAGTGCTCCTTTCGCTGCTACTACATGCTCTAGACAGGGAAATAACGTGGAATCCTCGATAATCGAGAGAAAGAGGACGATGAAATTTGTTCTCTATCTCTCCGTGCAATGGATATCCTTCTTTCCGAGAAACCACATTTTCACTTGCCATTCCAATTGCTTACTCCCACAAAATAGCACTGGGCCATCAGTATCCTTACTAAACCCTTCCAAGTCTTCCTTCTCCATTCTCCTGAGGCTGAAGACATCACCGTCGCTATGGTCATATAACAGCTCCTTGAAGCGCTGATGCCACCAGCTCTGTGTCTTGCCAGCAGCGGGCCCACCATTTTCATCTCCAAGAGTCACGAAAATGCGAAGCAAATTCCAATCTCGCGGGTAAAGCATCTCGTGGTTCCAGAGATACTCGATAACTCCAAAGTCATCCGCTCGAATGCTGCAAATGAGACTGGGCTTCAGATCAGTGGCCCTGCTGCTACAGTTCTTGGCCGCCGCCATGGCAATGAAAGGCGCGACACCAGTACCGCCAGCAATGCACAATGTTTGACTGGTTTGCTGTAGTATCTCAGAATGGAACCCGCCACCGACCTCAACTATCTTAGCGATCAACGGTCCATGCGGCCTTGGAAGCCCCAGCAGTCCGGTAACGCGTCCATTACGCGCCATCAGAGAAATAGTCTCAATGCTTGCATCCTCTGCATACTGTAAGTGGAAAGGTGTGAAAGAAAGACATCTCTCTTGGTCCGATAAATTCTGGGGTCCCGACACAGGATCTAGATCAGGCGGGAATTGCAGTGTCAGGTGTTGACTCGGACGGAAGCTCCGACTAAACTCATGGTTTGTAATGATAGAGAATGTATGAATGCTGAGGCTGGGGGTTAAGCGAGTCGACGAGATATGCTCAAGTTCGCCGAGTGACGGAGAATCCCCGTTGGTGCCTTTGACGCTCATGGCAGGCAATCAAGTCAAGTGATGATGAGTATTTTTTGTGAATCGTTGGATCAATCCAGACTCGAGCCTGCATCTAATAGTTGGTCTATTGTGAACCAAACTTTAGAACTTACCATGAAAGCGGAATAGCTCAACCAAACCGCCCCAGACGGAACCACCGTCATGTGTGAGGAGAAACAGGCGGGGGCTCCGTCTCTCGTTCTAACGCCCCCCCGCAACGCGGAATCATACCACGAAGATCCCTGTTTCAATCCAGAACCGAGCTTCGCTACCCCAGATTTAGAGCCATTTGACAAGGGCTTAAAAAGTATGCTTTCCCCAGACTTTCTTGCGGGGAACTCAACAGCGCAAACACTTGAGTTCTCACAACTTGTGCAATTACTCTCTCCAACTATTCGTTATCAGGATGACTACTGAGTTGGGTGCAGGGCCCGCGCAGGGCAAGATGAGCGGATGGCTCATCTTTAGCATCTTTGTCATTTCAATGGGTTCCATCTTCTGGGGGTAAGTCGAGGCTTCATAACACGCATTGACCAGAGACTTACAGCTTATAGATACGACATCGGCATTCTGAGTACCATCTACGTCTCCCCTGGCTTCAACAAAGCACTCGACCAGCCCTCTTCTAGCGAAAAGGGTCTTATCACAGCCATCTTCTCCGCTGGTCAATTCGCCTCTTTTGCCCTCATTGCCGGTCCTATCAACAACAAGTACGGCCGACGATGGGCTGGTTTCAGTGGTGTCTGCCTTCTCTGCGTCGGAGCTGCGATCCAGACTGGTGCTGTTCACCTGGCAATGATGGTCATTGGACGAATCATCGCTGGTGTTGGAACAGGTGTTGTTTCCACTGCTGTCCCACTCTATCTGAGTGAGATTTCGCCAGCGAAGCATCGTGGTCTCTACGTTGCTGCTAACCAGGTCGGAATCGTCTCTGGGTGAGTAACTGATTCAATGTCAAGGGAACAGAGTACTAATTGTTGCAGTATCTCTATGGCTTTCTGGGTTGGCTATGGCTACTCATTCTGGGACTACGGCAATGGCATCGACCTTGAATGGCGTCTTTCCACTGCCATGCAGTTCGTCCCTGCTCTTCTCTTCCTGACTGGTGTTCCGTTCATTCCTGAAAGGTATGTCTCCAATCTCACCTTTCAGGCTCATCACTAACTCTTACAGTCCCCGATGGCTCGTCGAATCAGACCAGATCGACGCCGCAAGTGAATCCCTCTGCAAGCTCCGCGGTCTGTCCGCCAGCGAAATCCAACCCGAGCTCGACGAGATCCGTGCCAACATTCTCTGGCATCAAGAGAACTCCATCACGTCAGCTCGTGTCTTCATCCAGCAGAAGCCACTATGGTCTCGACTCTGGCGCGCTTGGTCTCTCGCTTTCCTCCAGCAGATGAGTGGTGCTGCTGGTATTCGATACTATCTCCCCACCAACTTCATCGCTGCTGGTACTTCTGAGGAGTTGAGTCTGCTTGCTTCTGGTATCGATGGAACTGTTCAGGTTGTTTGCACTGTTGCCGCGATGTTCTTCATTGATAAGCTTGGTCGAAGACATTCGCTTGGTATCGGTGCTATCATCATGGCTTTCTGCTTGATGGTGAGTTGCTGCAAATGAGTCTGATGTACGGCTGCTAACACATTCTAGATCAACGGTGCTTTGCAAACAGCCTACCCCGGACAGAACAACCAGAGCGCCAACTACGTCAACATCTTCTTCATCTTTTTCTTCACCGTTGGATGTAAGTAACAAAACTCCCCACTAAGCAAACAACACACTAACAAATGCACAGACAGTATGGGCTTCGGTCCCTGCGCATGGATCTACGCCTCCGAGATCTTCCCCGCCAACTGCCGTTCCAAGGGCCTCGCCATCTCTTCCTCCGGCTCCTCCCTCGGTTCGATCATCGTCGGTCAAGTCTGGCCCATCGCTGTCTCCCGCATTGGACCTCGAGTCTATTTCATCTTCATGTCATTCAACGTCTTCGCGGCCATTCTTGTCTATGCTTGCTATCCTGAGACCAAGGGCAAGACTCTGGAGGAATTGGACTCGCACTTTGGATCGCTCAATGTGCACTCTGAGGAGGATGCTACGCCTAAGCAGATGCTTGGTGTTGAGGAGGAAAGAGTTGAGATTCGGGATAAGTCTGTGTGATTTGAGTCGTGTCGAGGGCTATGAACAGCCTCAGAATCATGGATTCGGCACGAACCCTCGAATGTATGAGCTATCCCAGGTGAACATGGAGAATCACCCCAGTGTCTATATAGCTAAATTCTTGACGCTCTTATTTTACTGCCACGTCTTGAAGGGCTTTCGCATTCTGTGCCGTCGCTTATATCATTTGCCGGCTACCGATATTGGTGATTGGAGCCAGGCTTCGTTTATGAATGAACCAATAATCACCGCGAGCAAATGCCGACCAACATCTATTCCTTCAATAGCCCGCATGCGGCATGAGTTCATGACCGACACGTCGACTGGATAACTTCTGTAGTCCTACATCAGAAATTTATGTGAGCTCTTCACCACACAGGCGAGCCTTCTATATAACTATAACTGGTTTCGGTATAAGTAAAAATAAATTCAACATCAAGGAGCCATTGAGCGTCACTGCCCCAAGTACCATTCCTAGACCGTGGGTTCCATTGACTCTTCATTGGTAGTTTATCTCAAAAGTTAATAGTTTATATCGTAGTGGAGGGTGAGTTCAGTAGTTTACAGGGGAGCTTTGTGGGGAAAGGATCAGCTGCCTCATTTGAAGGGGCGGAATTTATTCCATGCCCACTTTACTCCGCACTTTTACTCAAAGCGATCGGCTCAGACCTTGTTCGTGACCCAGACGAGACATTGCAGGGAAGCAGTCGCGTCAGATACCAATTCTATGTAGCATGATGGCACGTTTGGTGGACGATGGATCCGCCGTACTTTGTAAGTTATCCATGTGTACTCTATAAACTGTACGCTTGTGTCGCTGACAATGAGATAGACAATAAGCGCGTGTAACCGTTGTCGCAAGCGCAAAGCACGTTGTGATACACGTGAGCTATCTCTCCCATTCACCTGCCGTCCATCCATTCCACTTACCATGAAATAGAGATTCCTGCATGTCAACCATGTCAAAACTCAGGCTCGATATGTGAATATACAGATGGCCGCTCAGGTGACGTCCATCCTCGAAGTCACATCCATGATCTGGAAGCTCAGCTCATGCGACTGGAGGCTCAGCTTCAAGAGGCTGACAATGCGACAATTGAGGTGTCACCACCTACTTCGACATTGCGCTCCGACGATGAGCCTGCCCAAGACCTGATTCGTGTTGGGGATGCGGGGCATGCTCATTTCATCGGAGCTTCAAGTGGTAAGGATACATAAATTGATAATAGCTACTTGAGCTGAAAAGAGTCCAGGAATGTACTTGGTTCGGTCCGTTCTCGAGTCAGCTCAACAGAACTATCCAAACTTCGAGTCGCCATCTGAAACAACAGAAGCTCGAGCCGGACCAAAGCAACCGGCTACTAGTGGTACCAGAATTGCCTTGCCATCACGAGAGACGACTAATAGCCTCATCGACACCTTTTTCAGCCAATATCAAGTCCAGTATCCCATTCTCGACCAGGAGGAATTTGCCAAGGCCGTGACAGATTTTTACAATCGCGAAAACGACAGAGATGGCCAAAGCCGGCCCGCATCCGGAGATGTTTGGACCCGATTCATGCTAAACATGGTTCTTGCGATTTCTCTTATGTTCATGTCGAATGATCATAATGAAAGCACGACACTGTCCAAAGGCTTTACTGCTAATGCAATGGCAGATATCAGTCTAATCATGCAGACAAAGAATGTAGAGTCAGTGCAGTGTCTGCTTCTATTATTGCTACTGTCTATCCTTGACTCATCCTCTGCACCGGTCTGGTATATATCTGGTCTCTGCATGCGCATGTGTATTGATCTTGGATATCACTCAGAGACTACAATAGCTATCTCTTCATCAGGTGACGATACTGAGGTTCAGAGGATGGGTACAGCGGATACAAAGCGGAGACTATTCTGGGTAACATACAGTTTCGACAGGACACTCAATATCCTTCTTGGTCGTCCATTCACCTTTGATGAATTTACTGTCGACATCAATCTGCCGCGGCATTCATTACTACCAAGTAAAAGGCCACAAATACTCCACTGGCTTGAGCTGCAGCGACTTGAAAGCGATATCGTACATAAGCTCCACGCAGCCGGGCAGGAAGAGGGAGCCGAGCTTGCACAATGGACGACTGAGATGGCCCTGCGGCTAAAATCGTGGAACTCGGTTGCTCTAACGCTTGCCGAATCCGATGGTCATAACGTCAACTGGTGGGGTTATTGGTATCGAACAGCATTGCTCATCCTCTACAGACCATCGCCATCTCGTCCAAATCTGAGTACTTCCGACACGCTGTCATGCTACGAAGCTGCAAAAGACCTTATTCAGTTATCGTTCCTTCGCATCAGTGAAGGTTTGATGGACTTCACCTGGATTGACCTGCATTTCCAGTTCATGAGCGGAGTGACTCTCGTGTTCATCGTCTGGAAGAACACTCAGGCGCGAACAAGGGCAAAAGATGACTGGGTCTCATTCAAGAGCTGCTTATTTCAGTGGAAGAGCATACTTGTGAAGCTTGGAGCACGATGGGAGAGAATAGCCCGAGCTCGTGAAGCACTATCCAAATTGGCTGATGCCACTATCGACCTTGTGGAGAAGGACATGATGCGATCAGCAGGAGGAGGCCAGCGACTACCAATACATCACGATTCAGAGGAGGCTCGCCGAGATCGAAGGCGCTCTATCATACAACAGCTTCGAAGACAGGATTCTGATGGCATGTCGCATCAAAGCCAAGCTCATACTGGAGATGATGCAAGCATGCAAGACTCAAGTCCTCGAAATTTAGATCTAGGCACGAATAGCAGAAGCATCACTCAGATCTACGGGACTGCGATGAACAATGAGAGTCAGACACAATCGTCAACCAATGCAGGTGATCACGCGACGGAGTCTTTCGGCGAGAATTGGACAGCTTTTGAGCCCTCAACAAATACCCAACAACAAGGGCTCTTTGGCGACGCACAAAGTCAAAACAACATATCATCGATGGCGCCGGAGGATACATGGCCATTTTTAGATCTCTCAGATGTAGCGATTCCACCCGACGAGCTCAACTTCTGGACGTATCTGTCAGCTCCAATGCTTGGGGTTGAAGACATGGCAACCTCTCAGTTCAACACTACGGGGAGGCCAGATGAGTCTTTCACTAATAGCATTTTGAACTTCCACGGGGACTTTAATATCACTCCGGAGATGCCAGTGGAGTACCCGGAGAACGGAGATTATGGATTGAACGCTGGGCAGTAATAGTTGATTTACGAAAGTCTGGATGTGTAAGATAGAATGAGAATACCCGACATATGATTAACATTGTATTACTATATGAATCAAGATGAGAAGTTGAGTCCTTCCGGTCCATGCAAACGATGCTAGAATGCTTCGTCTTTCACATACGTGATCCCACTAAGTCCTTCCCCCAACAGTCAAGAGATACAAGCTTCCGGTGGTCGAGTTAACGTTCGTGGGCGCACCCAAGTACAAAACATCAGTTCCATCACTCCTCATCAAAGCCTGAAGACGCTGCACCTTCTTGCCAGCAGCTGGTTCAATAGCAGTATTGGTCCAACCCGCTCCACCGACGTTCTCAAGCACAAACGCACTAGCTGAAGAGCGACAGTAGTAAATGCGAGCAGTAGTCCCGTCATGAGTGATACCAATACCAGCGCTGGTCTCACTATCGCTGTATAGAATCTCGCGTGTCCAAGGGTTTGAAGTTCCGTATGTTGCTGTCGCGCGGCGAACTTGCCATGTTCCACTAGTAGAAGTCTTGAAACGGTAGGCACTCTGAATGTGAACGGAGCCGGCGGGGCGTTCGTACAGTGCCATCTTTGCGCTTTGGAACGCGGGGCCAGGTGAGGCGTTGATGTCACCACTGTATGTCTCGCCTGAAGTCAAAGGCTGGTAGACAATGTCGGCAGTGTTCTGGGTGATGGGTGTTGAGACAGTAACTCCAGAGGCAGAAGTGAACGAGTTGGTAGACGGGCGATAGCGCACATAGCTTCCTTGGTGACGCACAGCAGACGCAGGATACTTGCTCCATTCCCACTGAATATGAACATCTCCATCAGAAGAAAAGCCGATATCATCGGGATATACAGAGTAGCCCTTGTTGTATGCCCAGAGGCTAACGCGAGTCCACTTCTTGTTGTCCACCGTGTACTTGTAGAAGTAACCTCCTCTCCCGGAGCCATCGCCCGATGCCTGTCCTCGGACAATCAGCCACAGGTTTCCGCTGGCATCACGCTTGATGACAGGATATGTGATTAGGACACTCTGATCGGGCATATCGGCACTAGCATTGACGAGAGTGCTGCTGTATGGCTGGGACGAGCGGAAGTACTTCCACGGCTCGTTGTGCATGCTGGTGAAAACATGGACATAGCCATCGCCATCAACGCTGATGCTGGGAGTGTTATGTCCAAGATCATCTGCAAAGACAGCGCACTCCCCATCTGAATCTCTCACACAGTCGCGAGAAACGCTACCATCAGAGATAGAGCGTCGTGCAACCATGACATTATTATCAGCGATAGCGCCCCCAGGAGGATTTCTCAGATAAGCAAGCCAGTCATAGCCGCCAAACTCATCCAGAGGATCCCACCAAGCAGCTCCGCTGGTTGCATCGACAGCCGTTGAGATAGTGACGAGACTACCAGGGCTGACGGTGGCTCGGGTTACCGAGATTGCAGTGAGGAAAATGAGGGATTTAAGATTCGCCATTTTGGAACGAAGAGGTAGAAAAATGAGGAGTTGAAGTTGAAGTTGATCTACTGATGAAAAAGAAATCTAGGCCATTATCCACTCTTCTTTAAATAGTCCACCAAGATGTCCTGGTCTGAAGTCGGCAATAATTCCACTGCATGCTTCCCCGGATTTTCTCCGCACTTGGGATCAGCATAGAAGCTGGGGTAAAACCACTCACCTGGGACAAGACTGGTAAAGGAACCGCCGTGCCGGCAAGAAATTTATCGCGCATGATCATTTTTGTCGAAAGGATCGAGCTTGTTGCAGTTGTCAAAGCGCGGCTAAGTTCCGCGTGATGGATATGCCGCTAGAAGCGGAGGTGGGTGGCGGAACGGCCGGGGACGGTGGTTCCGTTGACTGGAAATGGGTTCAAGGTCATTCAATATCTCTCTGGATAGTGGGCGAGGGAGGAAATATTATAAGTCGATATTCATATTACGTATTAAGCTATCTTAGAAAAGCAGCCAATATCCATCAAGGGTCGACATATCACACAACCAGTCCCAATCTTCTCCATAACCATCCCCCATTTCATGTATTCGCGCATCTTTCATCTCCCATAGTTTCAAAAGAACCATCGCTGCGCCCTTGGCATTCGCACAAAGTGTCAAGCGCCATATTTCGTCCAGCGTCGATAGTGTCCACGCTCTGTGGTCAGGCCTCGTGGTAGAAACACCAGCAATGACAGCAGGCCATAGGAGGAACTTGAGCTGAACTGTATTTTTTACAGGGATGAATGCGGTGATTAAATCGTCGACAATTGGTGAGAGGTACTGGGTATCCCCGGTGAGAGTGTATAGGATACGGGATACATATATCGCTGCAGATAACTTCCAAATGAGGCACATCTGGGCAATAATTTGACGCGATACAGTTGCCAGGTATCCTGTGACTGGTATGACCTTTTCGACCCAGGCCAAGCTGTGAAATTGTTGTATCGTGGCCAGATCAGACTTCAAATCTTCAATAGCCGAAGCGCATTCAGAGGTGTTGGATAAATTCAGCATCGCCTGTCGAGCGGTTCTTGACTTGGCTGTTGCTGATGTAATCGGTTGCAGTAGCTCTACGGGACAAACGAAGCTGTTGCAAAAGAGAATGGTTTCAGCTGTTGTTGTCGAGAATGTTCGCGTCGTGATCGAAGTGGAGACGACGTTGGGTGGTACGAATGTAGAACCAAATATCTCGAATCTGTTGGCTGAGTATTAGCCTAGCATGGAAAGAGTACACGGGTACTCACAGCATCAGTTCTTCCATGAATGCTTCAAGAGTCGAGCTCTTTTGAATCCCAGCTTCGAGCAACTTTTTTGCGCCGTCTAAGTGAATCGTCCATGATCCTGCGCCTGTCTCAAAGCACTCTAAGAGAGCAAGAACAACTGCAGTTCCGAATGTCTGGAGCTCGTTGTGCCGATGGGGGTCCTGTAGGGCCAGTGAAAGAAACTCGAGTGCCTTTTGTTTGAAAGATATACAATGATGCAGTAGTTGTGACTGGAATGCATCGAGCTGGTTCTCGTTGATTTGAACGCTGTTTGTCTGTACAGCATGAGCTAACATTATTGGCGAGCCGATTGAGCCATGCATGGCATGAAGGGCTGCGACAGCCATCATAGCGTTTGCCACGCCCTCGGATGACCCGACAAGAGGCATGAGCTCTCTATAAGGTGTCCTGGCTTCATCACAGATAGTCATAACAGTGCATACTTTTCGATCAACTTTTATCAGTCAGCGACAAGTTTCAGTGTCATAAGAGAATACCGGTATTTGTAGGGGGCCATACAGTAAGTTAGTAGATACCTAGCATTGTAGCCCATATCTTGGAAAACGGGGTCAGTGAGCTGTGTTGGCGGAGACGATGTCATTGATAAAGGCGAGCTGCCACTGCACGCAGATGAGGCTCGGCAATTTGATGGAGGCTCATATTCTAGAACGACCAGGCCGTGTCGCTTCTTTCGCGGACGTGGAGGAAGAGGATTAGATTTGTATGTGGTATCCTTCATAAAACCTCTGCTTGCGACACCGCTCATCCACTTCAATTGTTTGCCATACCCTGGACATTCCCAGCCATTGGCGATGCATTTTCGGCAGGCCGGGATAGTGCCATCGCACTTGAGACGGCGCCGGCGGCATGTCCAGCACTTTTCGGGTGCCGGTGGCCGTGGGGCTTCAATGTCCGTAGACATGAAATGTCGATAACAGTCAGATCCCTGAATTAGATCCTGGTCTACATGCTGATTGATGTGAACCAGCTAAGAATGATTGTACGTGCATTGTCTTGCTCCGCCCAATTACTAATGTAGCGAGCGAGTGGATGTCCGGAATAATAGATAGTCCATTGCGAATTGAGTCATCCGCAGGCCGCGGATTACGAGGCCGATGACACCGATTGGGTTTGAAGTTTTCGACTGGATCACCGCAGTCGTAATAAAGACCCACTTGCCTATTCGAAGCAACAACTAGCAATGCCAAGACGACGCTATTTTGCAATTGTACATGAAGCTGCCTCATCCAGGCAAAGATATGTATGGCCACATTTAATTGCAACCCTTGTGTCATTATATATAAGAACGTAGAAGAATCCACAATGTTTAATAACAAAACTTTCTTACAACACGAACAAGCTGACCTGATCTGGTCGTCAACGCATAACAAACGGGGATACATCCCTTAATCACACATCTAAACAACAAGACAAAACCACCATGCCACCCACGCTCCTCTCGAGAGTCAACACTCATGAACACCATACCGGCCATATAGAGCCAACTCGCGAATCCCATGACGGAGTCGAACACGTCACAGTCGACGATGAAATAGAACATGCAGTTGCAGGGCTCCACAGAGCCGTGACAGAGCCACACGAGAACACTGCATTCGAGGACCTGGAGAAATACCTGCAGCATGACCAAGACAACCCTAGACCTCCACCACTGAGCGTATGCTTCAAGTCAGTGACTACATACGGTCGGGCAGGGGGCGCTGCTCCCGTCAAGACGGTCAAAGACGCGATTTGGAGGACCTTGACATGCCAAGACATTTACGAATTGACACTAAAAAAGATTGTATCACCTGTCAAACCTGAAGATGGCCGGCCATTGATTCGTGATTTCTCTGGCGTGATCCGTAATGGGCAGATGATGCTGTAAGTTTAACCTCCTCCTCCTGTTGCAGTATCATGTACTAACAACTTGGATAGTGTGTTGGGTAACCCTGGGTCGGGATGCAGCACGTTTCTGCGCACGATCGGCAACGATCACAAATCATTTCTCAACATCAAAGGCTCAATTGACTACTCCGGACTGTCGCCACAAGAAGTGTCAAAGAATTATCGTGGCCTCGTTACTTATATCCCCGAGGATGATCTTCACTTGCCCACCTTGACTGTCCGCCAGACACTCGACTTTGCGCTTCAGAACAAGACACCCAAGCGATGGCTACACCAGGCACCGCGCTTCATTCAAGAGTTTGGCAAAGCGTTCGGTATGACACATGTTATGGACACGTTGGTTGGAAACGAGTTCATCAGGGGCGTATCGGGTGGTGAGCGAAAGCGAGTATCAATCTTGGAATCTTTGGCCTCTGATGCATCTGTCAATGCATGGGACGGATCTACTCGAGGACTTGATGCTTCTTCTGCCGTCGATTTTATCCGATCTTTGCGTATCATGACGGATGCTTGTGATCGGGCGACAGTGGTATCTCTTTACCAAGCTTCAGACGCCATCTGCAACCTTATGGACAAGGTCCTGCTGATTGATCAAGGGCGCATGCTCTACCAGGGCCCGATAAAAAACGCCCAAGCTTATTTCCACGCTCTAGGATACCAACGACTGCCCCGGCAGACATTAAGCGACTTTCTCACAAGTGTCGCTTCTGGTGACGAGGACATCATTCGAAAGGATGCTAAAGACAGCATTCCTCGCGGCGCTGAGAATCTCGAGAGAGCGTTCCGCGAGAGCAAAGCATTCCAGGATGTTCAAGATGAAATCAGGCTCTATGAGACAGAGCAAAATGACATTTCTGCCAGGTCCTCTGCGAGCGATAAGGCTCCTGTGCCGGATGCTTTGACAACACATGCCAAGAACACCAAGTCACGCTTTGTTCGACCCAAGTCATCTTACAACACCTCCTTCTTCCGCCAAGTCTACCTCTGCGCCAAACGTGACTTTTGGCAGCTCAGGGGTCACAAAACACCTTTCATGTCCAAATACATCTGCATCATCATCTGTGCTTTTCTACTCGCCTCCATGTTCTACAATATGCCTGATGACTCGGGCGGTGTCTACTCTCGGGGTGGCTTCTGCTTTTACTCGGCTGTATTTGTCGCTTGGTTCCAATTGGCCGAGTTGGACGCTGCATTTCACGACAGGACAGTCGTCAGTCGTCAGAAGAGGTATGCAATGGTACGACCTAGTGCTGTTGTTATTGGCAAGGCGTTACTTGACGTCCCTTTGATACTTGTTCAAAGTGCAACCTACAGCATCATTGCTTATTTCCTCAGTGGATTGAGAATGGACGTAAGTTTGATATCAAGCCTACTGAATCACATCCGCACCTGCTAACAATAGATTAGGCCGGCGCATTCTTCATATTCTTTTCAACAATCTTCCTTGCAGCCATGGGTTTTACCGCTTCGTACCGCGTGTTTGGCGCCCTTTCACCTCAACTGGAGGTCGCACTTAGATTCTGCGGTGTCTATCTTATCATTGCTGTTGCCTGTGGCGGTTACGTCCGGTCTGTTGAACGAATGATTTCCGATGTCCCTTGGGTAGGCTGGTTAGCGGTAAGTACCATACTGATTCAATCCAACTGTCAACCTTGAGCTCATCGTCTGTAGTATATCACTCCTGTTCCTTTTGCCTACGAAAACATCATGGCGGCAGAGTACAGAGGCCGAAGCTTCCCTTGCCAATCTGGATCTATCATCCCTGCCGGATCAGGTTACAATGATTCAACCTTCCAGGCATGTGCATCCAAAGGGTCTACTCCAGGTCAACTAGACATTGACGGTAGTGAGTACATTCGAAGTGAGTTCGGCTTCAGCTACGGGAATATCGGCCGTAATTATGGCATTCTGCTTGCCTTTACCTTTGGCTTCCTCCTTATCAACATGTTGATTGTGGAGTACGTGGATTGGGTACGCAGCGGTGGCTCAATCCTTGAATACGCGCAGGGATGGAGGAAGTTTGGATCAAAGCGTACTCGCGACGAAGAGAGCGTCGAGCAGCCGCAGACCACAGGTGGAGTTGTCGACACAGCATCTGGGACAGATTCGAATGAGAAGTTGGCTCAGTCTGGTTCGACCTTTACCTGGAGAAGCCTCGATTATACTGTTCCGTACCATAATGGTGACAAGCAGCTACTCCAGGATGTCTCCGGCTACTGTGAGCCTGGGAAACTGACAGCTCTTGTTGGAGCATCGGGCGCTGGTAAAAGCACACGTAAGTTTTATCCCTCAGTATTGTCTTGTCTGGTCGAATTCAAACTGACATGAAATGTCTAGTTCTTACGGTTCTTACACAACAAGCTACTGGAACGGTCAATGGTGAGATGCGAGTTGATGACCAACCTGTCGGTCCGTCTTTCGGTAGCAGTGTCGGCTACTGTCAACAGATGGATATCCACGTTGAAACCAGCACCGTTCGAGAAGCGTTCGAATTTTCGGCTCTTCTGCGACAAAGCTCCAGCACAAGTGATGAAGAGAAGCGAGCATATGTCGACAAGATTATCGACGTTCTCGGAATGAATGAGCTGCAGAACATGGTTATCGGCTCCTTGTCCCTCGAGCAAAAGAAGCGCACCACTATCGGTGTAGAACTATGTGCGAAGCCAAGCCTGCTATTGTTCTTGGATGAGCCAACTAGCGTAAGTACCAGAGCTGACTATGTGCAAATGTACAATACTGACTTTGAACCAGGGTCTGGACAGTCAAGGCTCTATGAGTATTCTGCGACTGCTGCGACGACTTGCTGATGGTGGGCAAGCCATTGTCTGCACAATTCACCAGGCAAGCCAAGAACACTTTGATCTTGTAAGTCCTACCCCACGCATAATATTCAATTGTCCAACACTGACTTCCTCATAGTTCGATAGAGTTCTTGCACTTAATCGCGGTGGCAGAGTGTACTATTTTGGACCTGTCTCCAAGGTCCTTGACTTCTTTTCAACCCGTGGCGTTGATGCTCCTCCTCACAAGAACGTAGCCGACCTTCTGATCGAGATTCCCGTGCGAGAGAAACCTTCATCTGGTGAAGAGTCATGGCCTGACGTTTGGGCCAAGTCTTCCGAGGCTGCTGAAGTTCTCGTTGCTATCGATGGATTCACGAGTGCGAAGGAGTCCATCAATGCATCCCAAAAATCTGCTCATACCGAGTCTGGCTTTGCTTCCTCGACATTGAGACAAGCGACCCTTCTCACAAATCGGACTCTGGCTCAATACTGGCGCACTCCCAACTACGTCTACTCTCGCCTCTATGCCTGTGTCGTTCACGCCGCTCTCAACGGCCTCATCTTTTTACAACTAAACGACACCGAAGCGGCTATGCAGTACCGCATATTCTCAGCATTTCTCGTACTTATGATCGTCCCGGAAATCATCAACGCAACGTCAATGATGTTTGACGAGAACCGCAATATCTGGTTGGGACGCGAGTATCCCAGTCGCATATACGGATGGATGGCCTTTACTACCGCGCAGATTCTTGCAGAAGTACCTTTTGCGCTGGCTGGCGGTGTCTTGTTCTACGTCCTGGTTTACTTCCTCGTCGGCTTCCCCTTGGGTGTCGCGGCTGGCTACACATTTTTGATGTTTGTTCTTTTCCAACTGTTCATCACTTCGTGGGGACAATGGATTGCTGCCCTTAGGTAAGTTCCAGATATGACTTCTCATGTTTACAGGACACTAACTTGTGAACCAGTGCCGATGCATCGATGGCTGCAAACATTATGCCTTTCTTTGTCATAGCTGCGGAACTTTTCAACGGTACGAGTTGCCTCCTAACGTATCTATGTCTCGCTAATCCGTATATCTACCAGGCATCCTACAGCCCGCGCATCTCATGCCCGCAGTGTGGCGCTACACCCTTTACTATGTAGGGCCCTTCACCTACTGGATCTCTGGAACGGTAGCCATCATTCTTCCTCGAATTGCAGTTCAATGTAGCGATTCAGAGCTCATCCGCTTTGACGCTCCCTCCAACTCTACTTGTGGAAGCTATGCGCAAGATTGGTTGGATAACACCAAAGGTTACCTTGCCAACCCTGATGCGACTTCGGATTGCGGATATTGTCAATATGCTTCTGGTGAAGAGGTAAGTTCATTTTCCAATCACCCAAGCAGAATGCACTGACCAAGATAGTATTTGTCTACGCTTCAAGTGGAAGGCTCTGATGCATGGCCTTTCTTCGGCATCTTTGTCTTGTTCACCGTCACCAACTATCTTTCTGTCTACCTCTGGGTTTACCTGAAGTCCGTCAAAGGGTGGCTGCCCTGGTAAAGATTGGACGTTGCGGACCGAAGGTGGCCCGATTGAGAACGTGAGCGTATATTGTAGCGGTCTGAGAGTTCCTCTGAATAATTACTTCAACTCATGCTCGTGTAGACCCAATTATTATCTCCAATCAATTAAGAATTTTACCAGTCAACCGATAAGCTCGGGAGTTCGGGTTTTGACAGCGTTTTAAAGACACATGACCCATCGCAAGCTTTAAGCACTTACTACTATACTAATTCACTATGAGCTCGGTGCAAAAGACGCAACGTACGTTTCCGCGGCCCGGTTCGCCCAAGTGGAGAATTGCTGCAACGTCTCGATGAGATCGACAATCCGCGCAGATGGCCGGCCCGGGAATTTGAGCCTGAGGCATTCATGAAGCTTTGTAATGTCGAGATTTGACAGGTTTTGATAAGTACCTTGTATCTTACATGCAGGGGCCACAATACGACCATAGTGTCAACGTTCAAAGCAATGGCGGGCCAGTGCTCCGGTCGTGTCTCTCGCAAGTATGTCCGTGCCACGAGTGACGAGATTGATGAATCATGGAGGGACTGTTCTGGGGTTCACGTGAAGAGCCAGGTGATCATCACTAAGTGGAGCATAGCAGCTAGGCGTGCAACACCAAGCCGCGGCTAAGACAGCCTGAATTTCAACCCATGATACCTTCACTTTGTCGATACCTGCTTGTGTTTCTCTATATACTTATTATCTAGTTCAAACATTTCTTTTTGTGTTGCGACAATTTGAGTCCAGAACGAGTGTCTGTTAATCCAGTAGCCATGAATCATTTGTAATTCGTCCTTCCTTCTATTGATACCTCTGTCCCCTCCAACTTTATTTTCTCTTCGTCCTATTTTCTGTCTCCAGCACGATTCTTTTTGGATCGGATGAATCTCTGTTTCAGGGATTGAAAATAGTACTCTGTCACGGTCCACTTTGGCAACGTTAGGAAGGGATGCGAGCAATGAAACATAAAGTCGTCCCGTCCTCCACTCTCTCGTTTCCTAGAACATTACGTCTCCTTTCTCCTGTACGACCAGTCTGTCAATGACTTACCTAACATTTGAAATCGTCATGATGTGATATAATTTTGATAAACTTTCACTATTTGCTAATATGACATAAGTCAACATGACCTAGACCTGTCATATTTGACTACGCCCACCAGTTGAAAGATCTGTATTACGTGAATGATACGTAGAGCAAGAAATATTTCATGTAGTAGATGAAAAAAAAATAGATTCACGGATAGGAGAAAGTCCTAGGCTTTGTTTGAATATCCCCGATATGTGTAGAGTGTCTGGTTATAGGGTAACGAAAGTTGTAAACATAGCGTCTTAAAATCTTCAATCTTAGTCTCATGCGTCCTTCTGAATGCGATGGACAGTTGCAGATCTTCCACAGACTCCGCCTAGTTTTCAAACTATGCCATAATAAACTTGGTCATGATGCATGTTTTTCAACCTTGGTGTGCTAGCGGCGAGCTTATCTTCAATCCTCTTTCTCGTAAGACGCAGCCTCAACAAGCTGAAGCCCCTCTCAACTGACCCAATTAACTGTTACTAATAGAATTACTCAAGCATGGTAACATGAACAGCGTAGCAGGTATTTTGTTGATAATGTGTCACGGTTGGATTGTGATATGTGGACATCTGTAACGCTTCATGGTTACTTCCAGGTTATGCATATCTCATGATCATGTAAAGGGTCTAAGCTTATTACCAGCCATGGCGTATTTGGGCGGAGCTGGTCACAGGCAGCATTTCTTGATTGAGGTACTCCGTGACATGAGTCGGTTCCCCATGTGCATGGTCCATTGGTCTCTCTACTACGTAGTATGTAGGTGCCCTTTCTTTTTTCCACCTGCAACGTAGACCCTGTTCCGTGGGGGGACATAAAAACATGACTAACTTTTACCAAAGCCCACGCCGAAAGGGCGGTGTTCAATCCTGTATTTTTGTCCAGGACTAGTTTGTCACATTGTAGTGGGGCCGGTGGCCACCGTGATTTGAGCCTCACATAGGATTCGAGATCCATCTGAACTGGGACGATCCTGGAAATTTCATCAAGGTGGATCCTTGGGATGGGATCAGAAATTTCTGTTGAGCAAACGATACGGGGTAAATAGCTAATCTAATAATCTAACAGTGTAACATCGGTGAGAACGGAGGGTTTTTGAGCTTAAAGTTCCCCAGAATGGAAGTGAAATGAAGGAAGGGTCCTACAGATGCTGTCCACAATTTTTGGAGAAATCTTGCTAGTCTGAAAAAGTGTTGTTATCCCCGTGTATTCTCCGCGTTGTCCGTTGTTTTACTTCATCTCCTCCGTCATCGCTACCGCTTGGCAACCTGAATAGATTATTGGACTAAACTTCCTTTTAGTGGCGAACAAGGCAACGGAGAATCCATTTGAAATTTACGCGATTCCTTACGCGATTCCTTAGTTCCTATTACCTAAGCTTTTAGGCTGGGAAAATATCAAGTCTGTTAAGAAAGCTACGGCTAGTCGGCATTGAGATCGACAGTACCTACAGCAGCGTAGCTGACTAGAAGCTTTCCAGAACCGCCATGTCCGAAATCACCTCAAACGAATGTCAGTTCCGTGCAGTAAAAGGCAGTTGTGCATTCAAGCGACCTTGGCTGCCACATCCCGTGTGCTTCTTACAAGGGTCTACACCGTCTGCCGTAGCCCATGACATGCAGTGCCGTATGTGCATATCCTCAACGGAGCCTCATGGAGCCTCAACTTGCTTTGTTAAACAGACCCTGGGCCGGTTCCGTGATAAGGAATACCTATTACAGTTACTCCGACAATCTCGTCACCACATTTTCAAAGTCATGAGCCCACGAACCCGAGTTATTTTCTTTTTCTCTGACTCGTGACAATGACGACGGCGGAGCTCCGAGACCCATATGGCCCGGGCCCGTCTCCACATTATAGTGAACGACCGAAAAGCCACCGTGCCGCATATCCGGTATACTTCAGTAGAACTTGAAAGGATAGGCCAACAGCAAGCCAGCCGTTACAAACTGCCGTGAGAGAATAATCCAAAACATGCTCCTGGTCAGCTTGAATCCCACGCTTGACTAGCAAAAACTAAACCCCACAACACGGGGCAATTGCCCTCAGTTGTTCCCATGGGGCTCCGCAAGAACTGGAGTCTTAGTCCGAGGGGAGGGTCAGGGAAGTGAATCTGGTATAAAGTCCAAAGACTACCAACATCAACAGAGATATCTTGCTCGTTAACTCTACGTTCAAGCTCTCCTAGACGATATCCGCCAAGATGAGCTCGCCAACATACTTTGGTGCCAGCGGCAAGAAGCTGAGCATTCTTCAGATTGCCGCCATTGTCGCCCCTTCTTTTGTTCTCTTTGGCTACAACCAAGCTGGCATTGGCGGTCTGCTCACCGAGGAGGATTGGGTCAACACATTCCCCGAGATCGATACAGTCAACACTGAGGGTTCTGAGAAGAGCAGCAAGTCTACGCTCCAGGGCTTTGTCGTCGCCACTTTCGTTATTGGCGCCCTCATCGGTTCCCTTACTTGCTCCTACACTGGCGACAAGTTTGGACGTCGCAATGTCATCTTCTTCGCCGCCATCTGCACCTTGATTGGTGAAATCCTCGAGGCATCTTCTTTCGGTCTTGCTCAGTTCATTGTTGGCAGAGTCATCATTGGCCTGGGCGTTGGTCAGCTCAGTTCCATCGTCCCCGTCTGGCAGAGTGAGACGTCAGCAGCAAAGAACCGTGGTCGTTCTGTTGTTTTGACTGGTCTCTTTATCTGCCTTGGCTACACCCTCGAGTCCTGGATCAACCTTGGATTCTTCGAGTTCCACCATGGACCTGTCACCTGGAGACCCCCGATTGCCATTGCCATTGCCTTCTCCCTCATATTGATGAGCTCCATCTACTTCTTCCCCGAGAGCCCTCGATGGCTTGTCCTCAAGAACCGATCCGAGGAGGCCCGTCATGTTGTGGCAGCTCTTCGGGGTCTGCCTATCGACTCGACTGAGGTCCTGGCCGAAGTTGCCGGTATTGAGCACTCGCTTGAGGAGACCTCTGACGGAGGTGCTCGTCTCGTTGACATGCTCAAGCCTGGTAGTGATGAGAAGCTTCTCTACCGATTCTGCCTCTGCATTCTGCTTCAGTTCTACCAGCAAATGAGTGGTTCCAACCTCGTCAGCGTCTACGCCACCATTCTCTTCCAGAAGAACCTGGGCATGAGCGCCGAGATGTCGCGAGTCCTCAGCGGAGGTGCCCTCACCTGGAAGTTCCTCTCATCTTTCGTGGCTTTCTTCACCATTGATCGCTTTGGTCGCCGAGCAGTCTTTATCATCAGCGGTGTCGGTATGTCCGCCTGCATGATTGCTCTCGCCATCACAACATCCTTCGGTAGCGACAACAAGCCTGCCATGATTGCTGCTGGATGCTTCATCTACCTTTACAACACCTGGGTTCCTATCGGTTTCCTCGGCGCCAACTTCCTCTACTGTACTGAGGTTGCCCCGATTCGTCTCCGTATGGCCATGTCATCCATTTCGACTGCCAACCATTGGCTATGGTATGTTTCAAGAAGTCGTCCCTTTCTTTAGTAAACAATTGTTAACATATATCACAGGAACTTTATTGTGGTCATGGTTACCCGAGTTGCGCTCGACACTATCGGCTGGCAATACTACATTGTCTTTGCCGTCATCGCCGCATGCATTCCCATCTCGGTGTTCTTCCTCTTCCCTGAGACTATGGGCCGCAACCTTGAGGAGATCGAGCTCGTGTTCAAGGAGTCGCCTTCCATTTGGTCAACAGTCAAGTTCGCCAAGTCTCGACCTGCCACCACTCCTCAGGAGTTCCTGTCGCACAAGGAGAAGGTCGACCACTTGGAGAAGGGAGACGAGTAAAAGTCACGAGAAGGAAAGAATGGTTCATGCTTGACGTAATATTGATAGAACAAGAACTAGTCCAAGAGAATACTAGTATGATTATGACATCAACGACCTGTTGCTTCAAGACTTTGCCTGTGCTGTAAATGATTGCATTAATTGACGGTCAATTAACCGATGCTTGTCAACGTGAATGGGATTTGGCCGCTTAAAATCTACCACGTTTATTCGTGGATGATTTGGATGAACCTTAACAGAGGGAAAAAAAAGTTACTAGTTTGTTCCTGGAAGCAATTCCGAGTCAGGTAATGTTGATCAAAGACAATACTACCTAAACCCACACAAGCTTCCTCGATGCGCACGAATCCAATCCTTGCATTTCGTATCTAATCAGGCATTTCCATTATCCGAGCTTTAACCCCTGGTTCAGTGTAACCTTACCCCAACTCGGAAACAAGTTATGATCGGCAGACAACTAACGTCATGGGCTGAGATATCCCGAATACCCACGCTAAAGCCCCAGACTTCGCCGTTTCGATCTCCCCGCATTGACAAAGAATATGGGGGGCTAGCATCACGAGTTAAGGCTGTCATCCGTCTCGGCAGCGTCAATGATACGATCGACGTAATGCGGAGAAGCTCAATTCCTATTTCCATTGGACCGCTTCGTTCTCGTGCGATATTGGGGAATATCCCTCCCACAATGAGCTGCAAGCACGGAGATGTTGACTGGAGCGGAAGAACATGAGGAGACAGTTCATGCGAGTGACAGCTTACCGCGACATGTATAAAAGCCATTGACACCTGCCTCGAGATCGTCGCTGGACCATTGACCTCTCCATTGGAAAGTGCCAACTTCATCATGGTTAAATTCAGTTCAATCCTGGCGGCTGCGGCATGCTTTGTCGCGGCCGAGTCTGTCACCATCAAGGTTGACGGCAAGGGCGGAAACGCTACGAGCGGTCACCAATATGGTTTCCTCCACGAGGTAAGCTCCCCTTGATACGAGAGTTGTTAACCATAGCCCACTGACTGAACGGTATAGGATATCAACAACTCGGGCGACGGTGGTATCTACGCCGAGCTTATCCGCAACCGAGCCTTCCAGTACAGCAAGAAGTACCCCGTCAGCCTTTCGGGATGGAGGTCCATTAACGGTGCCAACCTGTCACTAAACCGCCTCGACGATCCCCTCTCCAAGGCTCTGCCAGTGTCCATGAACGTGAAGCCTGGAAAGAAGAGCCAGAAGCAGATTGGTTTCCAAAACGAAGGCTACTGGGGAATGGACGTCAAGAAGCAGAAGTACACCGGATCCTTCTGGGTCAAAGGCGCTTACAAGGGCCACTTCACTGCCTCGCTGCAGTCCAATCTCACCGATGATGTCTTTGGTAGCGTCAAGGTCAAGTCCAAGGCCAACAAGAAGGAATGGGTTGAGCATGAGTTTGAGCTGGTCCCCAAAAAGGATGCGCCCAACAGCAACAACACCTTTGCTATTACCTTCGACCCCAAGGTAGGCACACTTGAGTGGACACACCAAGCATGATTGAAGCTAACTTCGACAGGGTGCTGACGGATCCCTGGATTTCAACCTCATCAGCTTGTTCCCTCCTACTTACAAGAACCGCAAGAACGGTCTCCGAGTTGACCTTGCTGAGGCTCTCGAAGGCCTGCACCCTGTAAGTTACGATGCAGTATACGTGACTTGAACCATTCACTAACTGTTTTTTCAAAGAGCCTTCTCCGTTTCCCCGGCGGTAACATGCTGGAGGGAAACACCAACAAGACATGGTGGGACTGGAAGGACACTCTTGGACCTCTTCGAAACCGCCCTGGCTTTGAGGGTGTCTGGGACTACCAGCAAACTCATGGTCTTGGACTCATGGAGTATCTCCTATGGGCTGAGGACATGAAGCTCGAAATTATCCTCGGTGTTTACGCTGGTCTCTCACTCGACGGTGGTCTCACGGCTAAGGAAGACCTCCAGCCCTTCATCGACGATGCCCTCGACGAGATCGAGTTCATCCGAGGTCCTGTCACCTCCAAATGGGGCAAGCGTCGTGCCGAGCTTGGCCATCCCGAGCCTTTCAAGCTTCACTACGTTGAAGTAGGAAACGAGGACTGGCTCGCTGGCTACCCCTCTGGATGGGATTCCTACAAGGAGTACCGTTTGCCCATGTTCCAAAAGGCCATCGAGGGGGCTTACGATGACATCACTGTTATTGCTTCAGGTTATGCTAAGGACCCTGTTGCTGTTAAGGGCGAGGGAATTAAGCTTCCTGAAGGTGTTCTTGGTGATTACCATCCTTACCGAGAGCCCAATGCTCTGGTGGATGAGTTCGACCTCTTCGACAACGAAGTTCCTCACATCATCGGAGAAGTTGCCGCCACTCACCCCAATGGAGGAACCAAGTGGGAAGGCAATCTAATGCCATTCCCTTGGTGGATCGGAACTGTCGGCGAGGCTGTTTCTCTCATCGGCTACGAGCGCAACGCCGACCGTATCCCCGGAACCTTCTACGCTCCCGTTCTCAGGAACATGAACAAGTGGCAATGGGCTGTCACTATCGTGCAGTTCGCCGCTGACTCTGCCATGACCACTCGCTCTACGAGTTGGTACGTGTGGGAGCTGTTTGCCGGACACCCTATGTCTCACACTCTCCCTGCTTCCGCCGACTTCGACCCTCTCTTCTATGTTGCCGGAAAGAATGAGGACAAGGACAGCTTCATCTGGAAGGGAGCTGCCTACAACACCACCAAGGGAGCTGATGTGCCAGTCTCGCTCTCCTTTGAGGGAGTCAAGCCTGGTGCCCAGGCCGAGCTGACTCTCCTGACCAACTTGAAGGACGACCCCTTCGCGTACAACGACCCCCACACCGGCGTCAACATTGTCAACAGCACCAAGACTGTGCTCAAGGCTGATCGCAAGGGAGCTTTCAACTTCAAGCTGCCAGAGCTTAGTGTTGCTGTTCTCGAGACTATCAAGAAGGGAAAGCCTTACTCTGTTTAAGAAGTGTAGAATTTAGAACGGTCAAATTCTGACCTGCTCAATTGAATAGGACAACCTAATTCAAAGTGTATGAATAATTATTCAGACCCAGATGTGATTGCCTATGTTTCAAAACAGTAAGCTTAATAAGGGAAGTTTGAACAGTTCTAGCTATTCCATTCCAGTCTAGTGCATAAGTTACTCTCGTAACAGAAGAAGTACAGTTTAGCCCTTGAATATCTGTTAGTTCGATACTAGCCTAGTAATTATAGCTAAAATATATATTTCCCTCTTTTTGATAGGTATTAGAAAATAAAAAAATAGATTAGAGATCAATTCTATATCTTTAGAATAATATCTAATTACTTTAGTATCTTCTATATTTTATCTGGCCTAAGATTTAATAATATTTATGATAGACCCTTGCAGGTAAGTACCTCGCTAATAGTCAAACAGGGGGCGTAGTGTACTAGAGAGAGAAATATGATTTCTCTCAATGCCATCGTGCCCTTCTTGCATATTCATAGGCTACCTCCGAATAGTCATTCTAGTCCTCAGCTTTCCCCTTTGGAGAGTCAGAAATCTTATAACCACTGAACTCGACATTGTCACCAACGTAAGGGAAGCAATAAGCCAAGCCAGAAAACTTGGTGCATCCATCGTTCAGAAAGTCGATCTGCCCAGGCTCTGGCTCTGGGAGGATCTCACCCTCTCCAGTCTCGCGACCTCGTAGTCGGTAAAAGACACGGCGAGAGAGTGAAGGCGAGGCTTTTTTCCGTTTAACTGCACGGCTGTCGTTGGCCTTTCCTTTCTTCTTTGTTTTTGTGTCTTGTACCAAGCTCCTCTTTCGTCCCTTTCTCTTCTCTTGTCCTTCATCCTCATCCTCCGACTCTTCGCTATCATCCGTTTCCGAATCGGCATCAGAATCATCCGAAGCGCCGACAAGCGCGTCCAAGATCTCTTCGTTATCTACCAAAGGCATTCCTCCTTCTATCACACCAAAATCATAGTTTGCAGTCAGCTTCCCATCTTTTCCAGCGTAGATGTCGAGAGTAAATATATGGAAAGCAAGGTGGTCCCAACCATTGCTCTTGACAACTGTGGGGCTTGGTCGAGGAATCTCTTGCGTCATGTTGGTGTGTGTCTTTGGTATTGGGCCGTGATAACTTTGGTGAAGTGTCTAGAGCGGGGATGAACGAAGGACACGAAATTTGGCGGGGATAATTTCCCCAGCAACAAACTTTGTTTTTAGTGCTGATTGGTGCCGATGCAACCTCCAAGGTTTACTTTTTTTTTCTCGTCAGGGCTGATTACCTCAATAACACAAAGGTGTTATTTGCAAACGTTGGAGCCAGGCCCTTAGGTCTTAAACACCTTACACAGCCTCAGTAACACAGTGTCGGAAGAGCACATCTCGATGATCACGATCCATCGAACGATAGAGGAGGCTAGGGCCTGAATACTGGTATGCATAACGAATCAGAACAGCAATTTGGGGAGATATAGAAACTGTTAAAGGGGACATCAATTAAGATACTTCCGGGTGATAGCTGTTGTGCTAGTTATAAACCACAGGTTATAAAAGTATCGAGACTGTCTCTGTCCAGTTAATATATATATATATATAATCCTTACTCAAAATCTTAAAGAGATAGATCAAGGCCACACATCTAAAAGACACAGTTTTCTTTAACACAATAAGGTATCATGCCGGATACCTTAAAACACAGTTTTCTCTCTCTCAACCTTGAAGCAAAATAAAGCCGCGTTCTCTCTAGTTAAGCCTTGGCGATTACGTTGATAAGGAAGTATTATAAAATTAGCTCTAACTAGGTTCAACACAAGTGTTTCACGAATCACCGCACCACAGAATAACACATATATAAATAATACAGACTTGGAAATTATTATAGTAAAGCTATAGAGTACGAAGGTTGATAAAGCTAAAGATATAAATTCAGATCATCTGTGAATAGCGATCAGGAATGAAACCTTTGAAGCGGCAGAGGCAAAACTATCCCAATTTCTCCATCTCCAGCGAAATCACAGTTTTACACCAGTTTCCTGCTTTCCCTCGCCATGACCATTAATCGTAGATCATAAGAGATCTAAGGGGGCTATTCAGGTTTAAACAAGGCTTCTTCACGTTAGAACTTAATACAAAGAGAAGGGGAATATGATGACGTACAACAGAGTGATGACCATAGATAACACCCATACGACACTAATATCGACGCCGGCGTGTCTACCAGTGCTGTTTTCAGATGAGCTCGTAGTCGTCGGTGCGGCGTCTTTGCGGTCCACAGTTGCAGTGCCTGCAATGGCATCCGTTGATACTGATTCACTTTCGTCTCTAGCCCCATTATCATCTCCCGGTGTTTGAAATAAATCCCTCGACAGTCTAGTAATGTCAGGAGTAGGACGACACTAGTTGGGTATCTAGTGGATATGGTGTAATCGAAGACGTAGGATGCGGTTGAGTCTTGTTAAGCCCGCGCTTTAGGTTTGCCATCTTCACCATCCTGAAAAATGTTAACTTGCATACCACGACGTGGGATGGGGAAACAACTCACATCATCAGGGTCAAGCCCATGGTAATTCTCCCGAAAGAAGGCAACAGGAAACATCCCGTACCATGCCGTTGTTTCTGTTGCTCATGTCAGCGGCATTAGACGTGCTTTATGTGGTCACGTCGATGCTGTAGACTGGCTTCAGTTCCTCTGCTAAGGCTGAGCTAACCTCGCACTCAAGGACCCAAGACGCCGTAGATTTTATCTCTGTGATCTTAGCATGAAACACAGGTAGAACTGATATAATCTGCGATTGAGCTTCGTACATTTGAGTGGGTATGTCTGATAAAAGCTCTCGTTGCCAGGTTTTGTTTTCGAAAAACAGTATAAATGTTGGAAATGAGCTGCTATACGAGATTAATAGAGAGTGAATCCACCCCTCCAAGCCAGATTAGTGTTCTAGTCGACTGGTCGTAGATGCTTCTCATCAAATCCACCTGCAGTGGTCGTTCGTGCAAATCTTCTTGATTGATGCAGACGCTGTCCGGCCACATGTGAGTAAGCCGAAGAACGAACTTAGTATTCTCGAGGCTGATTTCATGCAGACGTTGAATTCATGTCATAAGAATACTGTCCAGGTGTATCTGGGCGCTATCTAGTATTGTCTTGACAGAAATACTTTGGGCCCAAGCGTGATTGACAGCATAGTATGGGAAGCGTATAATCCGCCAGTGTGAGGGAGAGGGAGCCATTCCGGATGCTGTTGTAGAAAATTTCCCAGAGATCTCAGGATCCATGAGTGCAACATTAAAGTATAGAAAACGCCTGTGGACAGCTTTGGCTTCGCCGCGGGGTTGGAAGAGGGAGACGTCGTAAATGTGGTAATGATGAGAATATATAGAGAAAAGAAGCGGCCCGCCGGGTGATGGTAGCCAATTAGACAGGTTCTACTCCAACCTGGACTCCGGAAACAAGTTATCGACTGCTTTAGCTAGTGACACTTGTGCCTGATGAGAGCATTCCTAGGGATTAGATTCTGCGGTAGGCATTGAGCTCTTTGATTTAGAGGAGAAGTTGCTTCATGATTCATCTCCGTCCAGCGTAGGCTCGATAAGTAGATTCTGGGATAACCGTATCAGATAGTAGGCGGGTCTTAAACCACCGTTTATCGTTGCAATCCCCTTGGATTCTTTCAAGCCGTTCAGTCATGCAATTCTGATATCTGTTTTAGTTCCCGCCTGATCACCCAGAGTCTGAATGGGTGAAGTAAGGACAGCCTAAAGAGTAATCGTGTTAGTAGATGAACACCTGAGATGTGCCCAACCCCTTCCGCAAGTCAAGATCCAAGATCATTTCATCGTCCAAATAATGGAAACAAACCTATCCGGTGACCCATTATCATCAGTTATGCCCATGTATATATCCTGAGATTCATCTTTTCCTGATATAAAACATCCGTGCTACTTGTGCAAAATAGACCAGTTAGCCGTTTTCCTAATTTTTAGCCAAAAGATGGTCGTATATAATAAGCTGAGACCTAAATCATCAACCAAGCTTATGGCTGAGCTGTCTGCGGATCTGATAAGCTGCTGGAGCTCTCGATATCCTGAGTAAGGTTGAAAATCTTTCGATGGGAGGTCGAGAGCATTGTGCCTTCCCTGTGTCAAGGACGTACGGGATCAGTGGATTGCCGGAGCTTCTCAAGAACAGGCTGATCAAGGACACCTAAACGTTTATTGATCCATTAGGAATATCAACAAGTATAATGCCAACTTCAAGTAGGAACCTGCTGTCAGGCTGTCCACCTCTCAAACAGAGTGGCGAGTAGCGCGATGGTTTTCGAGATGCTCCAGCAGGGTATTATGATAGGGCTGCTCAGTAAGACTTACAGAATTAAGGTCACATATCACCGTCTAGCACAACATACAGCAACACCTAGCCATGCGGCTGATGTAGCCTCACAGGGGTATCAAAAAGAGTGGTACTTGTTCTATATCAGTAAAGTCCGCACCTGGATTACTTGGTGCTTGGGAGTTTTCAGGGAGACTTACTTGCGTCATATACATACAATGAACAGTTTGTTACCCATAAAGAACAGACATTCTATCAGCTTTGCAGCTTTGTTATCTATTTATTCGAGATGTTGAGATGAGGCTCATCCTCCGGGATATGCCGATCTTCGGCTGAATGAAAGAATGGCAATGAATTGCCCGCCGAATCATCATGGAGAGAGTCGACAAAATACCACGGTTCCGTTTCACCAGGTAGTTGCAGATGTGTTGTTGAGAAATCCATGTGAGAGTATTCGACTTGCTCCATCGGCGATCCAGGTGGGAAGGTGAACAACTTCCTAATTGACTGAAATGTACCTTCGGACTCTGCTCTGGAGAAGTTGACAGGCGAATTTGACGCTTCGGAAGGAATAGCGTAAGACAAAGAAAAATCATCGCTTGAAGATGGATTGGCAGCTGCAGGAAGAGGGATAGGTTCCAAGTTTGCTCCGGCTATATTCTCTCCGAGGGAAATATCGAAATTCAGTGGTGATTCTCTTGAATTTGTTTCCGGAGGCTTCTGCTCGAAACGAGTCTCAACCTCATTGAGGAATTCAAGTAGCAGTGAGTGAAGCTGGTCACTGCAACTGGGTAACTCTCTTCCATTTATAGAACTGGAGATGATTTGGTCCCCCTCCTTCTTCCAAATGCCACGGATTATCCCAGTGACTTCCTTGAAAATATTGTCTAGATAGGGGTTCATTGTGGGACTGCGTTTCCCAAACAGAACCTCCCAGATCTTATTCCACTGGTCTTTCGACGATAGACTCCTCTCGAAGCGAACCTTGATAGCTTCTTGTGCAGCTGGCGAGACGCATTCAAGATTCGCTGCCGAAGCCATGGAGCAATTTGCTTGTCGAATATGGTCCTCGTAGACCTTTTGCGACGAGAACCCCTTAGAGCACCTGAGGCAATAGTAACGAGCTGTGTGTCTTCTTTTGAGATGTTGCTTAACGTCCGAAATACGGGGCATTCTGAGATTAATGCACTCCAGATGACGCTCAGGGTCCTTCCTGTAGTAAGGACAAGCAAATGTCTCTCCTCTCCTGTTATCGCCATCATCGCCACCCATGCGATGATCACCGTCCTCATTGACTTCACCAGAATTTTCATCATGTTCAGATGTGCGGCTCCTTTTCTGGGGCGCTTCACTACCCTCACCTCGCTTGGCGGGTCTTTTATTGGGGTTTGGCGAAGTGGTGCATGTTCTGCTATCTGATTGGGGCCAGCCCGGATATTGCTCGAATATGTCAAAAGAGAGCGTGTCAGGATTCGAAGGATATTCACTCCCAATCGTCGTACCTGGCATATATCTGAGTGAAGATCCCGGCGTTTGAGATACCTCGTCTTTCTGCAACAACGCGCCATCCAGTGACCATACCTGGGGTGGGCTTTGGCAAAACCATGGATCGTCAAACAAGCGGGTGTCAGGAGGTTCCTCTTTGCAAGCATCTGGCAGTTCTGCGCGAGAAGTAGACTAATGTCAGCTTCCTTGACTCGTTCAGAGGTACAACAATTAGCTCACTTGGGGCTAACGGGCTTGGTTTCTTGTCTTTATTCGCGTGGGACTCGGAGGCTCGCAGGCTTAACGTCGTCGGTATGGTCGATACTCTATTGAAGCATTGTGTTGTGTTGTCGCTGACTTGAATATTTGAACTGGAAAGCGTGAGAGGCGCATTACTGGTCATGTTCGGCCGCTTCCTTGATCTCTTAGTGCCACTATCCGCGTGTAAGTAGTCTTTCGTAAAGGTGTTTGGGAGGTCGGGATCCGTGATATTAGCTTGGTGGTCAAGATACACGTGCCTGATCCTACTCCCAGTGCAGGAGGATAATACCTCGGAATCAGCAGGAATATCTTGCACAGCTTCAGAGGGTTACGGCACGATGTGCCTGTCACAGTGGCAATGCCTCAAGCAAATCAATAGGCATGGATGAGAGTTGATACGAACCTAAGAAAGACCAGATCGTGAAGAAGCAAGAAGGGGGGGTAGGCTGAAAACGGGAGGAAAGAAACATTGCAAGGCAGATGGGGTCCAGCTACTAGAGTACTTACTATAAACCATAAGGTAATATACATACACACGGAGGGGTGGCACATCTACGTCACGGGAAGTGAGACTTGAACGCCCAACGTACAGCCTGATACGGGAGACGAGCAACAAAGACTCTTAGGGTTTTCCCGCCATGAAATGGATTAAATTATCAATTCAATAGTATTCTTTTAAATAAATGCATTGGCCCCTCGGTTATCAAGCCACAATCCGCGGATATCAGCGACAACAACATTATAAATAAACACAAAACAGAACAAAATTTTCTCCAGTGCTCGGTCCTCAATCCGCCTAAATGTGCGCCTTGGGGCCTGTGTTGGCTGATTTCTTCTTTGAGGGTGGTGGGCCTGGGGGCTGTACTCCGCTGCGGCGCCCAGCCAGCAGCCTGCCTTGAATGTCGAGGCCCCCATCCGACATCCAGTCTTGAATGCGGTCATTGTATTCTTGATCCGCGTACAACTTGAGCGAATCGCTGTGGGCACGGTTAGTTGGTAGGCCACTAGACAATCGGGGTTGGAGACGGACCTCTTGTAAGTCTGGGTAGATGCGGGCATGGCGATAAGGCTGTGATGGCTTTGATGGTTTCAATGGTTTTATGTTTACTTCTCGGATTACATTACAAGAAGACAGAGATATTGAAGATATTTGTATCTCCCATTTCCCACAATTGCGTCTGCTATTCCCTCGCAATTGTGGCCAGCCATGGTAGGCTCCGCGGTCGTGGACTCGAACAATTGAACATAGCTCAGCACGCAGCATTGCTCTTCGAGTAAACGGGCGCGAAGAATCTGCCCCGCGTGTTGACTTCCATGGCGAACCGCAAATGCGGACGATGGCACTGAGACAAAAACCGTCAGTGGCGGCTAGTGAAGCTTGCGGACAGCCTTGATAGGTCACGCAACTCGGCTGCATCGCGTTTGGACGAATCAAGTTGTTGAACACGGGGGTTTATGCAAAGAATGATCGACACAGGTTCCCCATCTTCCACAATTGCGTAGAGCACCAGGGCTTATCCCAGAGGCCTCCTTGGAAGCGAACCACCCCCTATTATTGCGGCTTATTGTTCTACTCAACACCTCGAAACTGGTTCTTTGTTGATTCCAAGAGGCATTGAGAACAACAATGCGTACATTATAACGCTTGTGTCTCACAATGTTCTTCTAGGAGTTCCGTATCGTGCTATTCATGAAATCAATTATCATTTCGATGGTTTGGGGGACATAAAACGTACTTTCCAAGTTTCCAATGATGACGCTGGGTCGTTCCCATCTTCCACATCTGCGTAGAGCGCCTCTTGCCGAGCCTGATTTTGTTGGACAAAACAACCTTACTGCGCAATTGAGGACAAGGCGGACAGCCGCCTCTGCGATGAAACTACAGACAGGAACCAGATTTCTCCTAAAGATGCATTCACTCCCGGCAACCTGCGACTTATCCAGGACCCCCTTATCAACTAACTATATATCCCCCTTCCGTTTCACGAAACACTTTGGTTGTTTGTGGTATCTCGTTACAACTAACGGCCCACCGCATCATGCTTTCTGCTTTTAGATTTGTGCACCGTCACAAATCGTCGCCAATCAATTCTGCTACAACATCATCCTCCCACAGAAGACTTACTAAACGGCAACTCCTATCACAACTGCTCAAAGGTAGAAGCAACCACAATGAATCCGGAGTTACCACAATCGCAAAACGACTTTCTACTTTTACATTAGACAATAGTGACACCAACAGCGACGGTGTTTACCCCACACTTAATTGGCCGCCATGTGTTCATCAAGATGGTACTGTAGTTTGCTCCCATAGCATACCTGCCCGAATGTCTCTCTACGCGAACTAACATGTATCAACTCAGGGTTTGACAGCGATATTGTCACGCCTGAAGCTGAGTTGAACCTGCTGAGCGATGGCCAATACAATACTGTTGGGACTGGCGGACCCTCCAGCCAAAAGCGCCCTCCAGACGGTTCAAACCAGCCTGGTCGGAATGGGAAGAAGCAGCGCCCAAACAAAAGCCCCAACGACGGAGTCGGTAGGGGTACGGGTGACGGAAATAACCAGGGAAATGGCAGAGGCCCTCAGCGCGACGGCCCCCGATATCCTAAGCCCAACAGTCCACCCCCCAAGATGTGGGAATGCCCTTTGCACAAGCACGATCCAGAGCGGTATCCGAACTGTAAAAGCATCCGCATGCACCGTGGTGTTTCGGATGTCACTACACACATCCAAAGGCAGCACCTGGTCAAGGAAGTCAAAATTGAACCGGGTACCGACGTTCAAGCTAGAGACGTTGCTCTGTATTGCGCGTGGTGCCGCGACCAATTTTACGGGCTGGGCGCTGAGGGTAGGCTCTGTAGTCACTCGGCAACCTGCAAAACTACCAATCCCGAAGCCACTATCGAACACACTGGTGTATTTTTGCCCCGTGAGTTCGAGGAACTGAGGGTAGACCTTCGTTCAGGGTCTGACGACGTTGAGAAGTGGAACATCATTTGGCGGAAGTGTTTTCCAGGGACAGGCCTTCCAGCATCACCATACCGGGATGTCGGGGCTCTTGTCCCCCGCTCACAAGCTGAACTGATCTTCCGATCGGCTTTCGATTCTTCCTTTGCCAGCGTATTCTTGGCTGAGAATGACATCCAATCCATCATCAACCAAGCGCTAGACGGAATTTATCCTTGTTCTTCATCAACCACGGCCGAGCCCCAGGATAGCGCTGCTATCCCGCCGCAAGTCCAGCACCCACCAGCACAACCGCCGTTTCACCAGCCAGGGTTTGTCGTCCCGCCCCCATCACAGGAGCCCTCCCACCAAATGCAAAATATCGAGCAAGGCTCGACATATTTTACGGGCAACCCTTTCCACCAGCGGCATCAGCTGGCTACAGGTCATGACTTCGCTGTGCCGAATGATTCGCTGTCTACTGGAAATGAAGCCAGCCATTTCGCACCCTCGATGGAAAGGCCATTGAATACACCTAGCGGTGTGAATGTTCATATGCCAGCTCAACACTATCCTGGCCCTTCTGTACCACCCAATCAGTATCCTACTCAGAATCAAGATGGATGGGTGCAAGGCAATTTCATGACGGGCTCGCAACAATAACCATGGTCACCAGCAGCTTAATCTGCAATTTTCTTTATCATTATACCCCTTCTTTTGCCACCGATGTTTTGTACATTTACCTTTTTCTCCGAGGGATTTACCTATCTTGTAACAGTACAGGGATTGATTTGCTTGGGATTTTGCGACTTGGTGGTTATTTGTCGAGAAGAGATGGCTTTATTGCCTTATAGGCGTCGATCTGGGCCAGGAAAAAGCGTGTTTTGTATTGTGATTTTATCTTGGGATAGACTTTTGAAGTTTTGAATTGACTTTATCATTGTCTTTCAACTAATTCCATAAGACTTGAGGCATTGCATCGTCGTTGGATGGCGCGTGAGCATGATCCCTTGAGGCCCTGATCAGGGGGCTTTGAGCTACCTAGGTACTGTAAGCTACCTATTGGACATTGCGCGACCGCTAACAGCATTGGATGGCGCATTCCCCAGCAGAGACAGCATCTCCACAAGCACAGAGCGATATCAGATGGGAGGGTAGTAGAAACCTCAACGATATTCCAATGATAGAGTCGTTATTTATCATCCATTTGCGGTCTGTCTCGCGATCATCAGCCTTGCTGCCCTGAGAGATCCCTCCATGCTTCTCTTCACGCACTTTGAGCGGCGCCTGGCTTGAGGCTTGGGCGACTGAATCACGAATGTTGGTGCCACTCAAAGCGAATCTCCATAACCTCAGATCATAGATATTGATTTCATTACATCAAAATGCTAGGTAAAGAATGCAATAGTTATAAACGTGTATTCAAACAAACTAACGCCAAGTATACATAATGACGCCAACCCTTCATGACAAAAGAAATCCAGTGTAGTAAGAATATTCCGTCGTCAAGAGAAGTTTATGCCACTGGGGGGGTATCGCGACCCTTGAAACTTCTCTTGATCGAGCTAAGCGCGCGCATTCATTCTTCGATAGGCTGTACCTTCAAAGACTCATGCTCCTTGACAATTTTATTCAACAAATCGTCCAGTGCTAGCTCAAATAACGTATGCTGGGAGTTCTCGTCCTTTTCTCCATCAAAACCCTGATGCTTGAGAAAGTCGGAGACGCATTGGTGACCATTCAACTCCCAAAAGTCGCGTGCCATAGAAATGACAAGTCCGCAACCTCGATCTAGGTACGGGGATCGAGGCGGTTCCGAGGTAGGGAAGACGATGGACCAGATACGATACCAACGTTTCTTCTCACCCCGGTAATAGCAGTCCTTGCTGATCAACATAGCTTTCTGATCTTCATTGAGCCCAGCTATTGGCTCTGGATCACGCTTCGTGCATGTGTTGTCCAAAATATGGTCATCACGGTGTATCACAGTCTCGAAGCTTTTGTTACATACGTAACAATAAGGGAGCCGAGAGTGGTACCGTAGAAGATGTTCGATGACGTCTTCTATCGACTGTAGATTGTCCCGCATCAGGCATTGTTGAAACTTGCCTGGGGCGTAGATGTGGAACGGGCACGCCAGGTGAAAGAAGCCTCTCGGCCGCACCGAGTGAGAGACCATGACGAATTTCTCATCACTGATACCGTCGACCTCCTCAGTTCGCGGGAGGCTCGATTGCAAATGTGACGCCTTGAAACGTTTCCGAGGAGGTAGCCGGTCGTCCGGTGGAGCGGTGTATTCCACTCCAGCGCTCCAGCGCTCAAACTTCTCGCTTGATAGTTGCTGTAGCTCGAGTCTGTGGACCTGGAGGTCATGGTGCTGGGGCCGCAACGGGTCCCAATGGTACGGTTGATGAAGTCTGAACTCCTGGCCCGGAAGTTTATGGTACCAGGGTTCAGCCTCGTCCTGGGAGGCTGAGCTTTCATTATCAGAGACACAGTGAGAATTGGCCGAATATAGCGATTGCCAATCGGGCTCGTCTTCTGAGGATGAGGGTGTGGTACGGTCGTGTACTACTGCATTGGATTGGCTGTCAACAGAGGATCTGCATAAGTCTGCCCTCGTCCGTTTGATTCCTCTCAATGCCCAAATATGCGGGGGAGGATGGCTGGACTTGGGTGGGCTGTGTCTTATTGACAGCTTGCGCATGGGTGCTTTGGTCATCACATCCGGGCGCTGACCTGGTGAGGGGATCTTAAGTAGCCCACACGATGTTGAAGAGTGAATGCAGCCGCATAGAGGCATAGTGATTGAAGTTGCTCTCAATGTAAAAAGAAGAAGCCCATCAATAACCTCAACGAGTGTTAGATAGATATACCGACATAACTGACCCCAAATATTGCAGCCTCACATTCAGGTAAATCGCAGCACAGTTGTGACCATAAGGGAGCAACAGCCAATCAGATCAATGGAGGAAGCGGATTGGCGCAGCAATCCAGGCAATATGCAGCCACAGTGTAACAAGTCTACACAATTGTGGAAGACCCATGGGGGGCTTGAAATGTCGCAACGCATTCGCGATGTAATTTAGTGACCGAGATTGCGTAGTTAACCAGTCGCAAATGGAAAGCATATCGCGGGCTGCGTTCCAGTTTTGCACATGAGTACTTTATCAGTCTCAATCCAGGCGTGCCGCGATTGTGGACCTGGTTGCCTGTGTCTGACATTTTATCAGGTGGTTGGTAAAGTGCGCATGTTTGGTGTTCATATGACTGAGACGACTGACGCATTACTTATTCGTCTTCCGTGGCTGGATGTTCCCGGACGAACAAAGACGCGTTACTTGAAATTCCAATTCATGCGTACCTCGGCTTGAAATTAAACTATTCACCCCATTCAGAGATTGGTATTGGGCGTTCAAAAAAGTGAACACGAAGTCGGCTTACAGGCAGCACCACGTTTCACGATGTTAATAATAGACATTGACTCATATGCTGACTTGTGTACTTTTTCAAAGCCCCCCGTGAGTTTTTAGTAGGCTGCTATTTTGGACAATGCTCACAGCAATTTGAAACCACGGCAACACAACAGTAATAAGCTATGGTATTGACACTACACATCTGTGGAATGCCCTGGGGGCTAGGTTCACCACGACAGGTTTATTAGCCTTTTTCAAAATACCAGCAATTCCTTCCAACTCGTAGGTGGCATGGGCACATATGTCTGAGTAGTTTCTCGTCTTTAAATGACACAAATGAGTACAGGTCATCCCCTGTAAGTTTGTCTAGCATGTACTCACTCTGTAAGGGATATCTAAAATATATACTAA